>CAJUYG010001183.1:105811-127185 GCA_910591675.1 Galerucella calmariensis
TAACACTTTTTAACGAACCGGTGTTTTATTTAAAGACATATTTCACAGGCATTTCTGCATTTCTCACTAGGATTGGTTAAATTGTCGCCCATTTCACACAGCTTTTTTGATACTACTGACAACGATATTTGTCAGTTTTGAGTTTATATGAAAATATCATAACCTCATTCTTTATTAGGTACATATTTTTTACATTTATTGTTTTATTTTTAACTTAGTATTATATTCCAACTTAGTTAAGTGCTAATTTTATCATTTATTCAGTTTGATAAACAAAATCTATGCTTGTTTTTTCTTGTTAATAATATAAATTTCCAAGTATAATTTTATTATTGTAAATATATCTACATCACACTTTACTCACATTACAGTACATTATTAGAGTATTTCTCTATATCCAAGACTTTTGTTGACTTCTAGTTAGTGCTCAAATGTGGATAAAGAATAATTAAAACATACGCAGTAGCTTTTTTGTACATATTTATATCATCCAATTTAACATAAATTATATTTATGATAACCTTACATTTTGTTAATAATGTGACATTGGCCTGTTGCCAATGATAATTCAAATTCTAGACTTGCATTGATCCCTCATTGGACACAACACCTGCGAGCAATATTAAACGTATGTCACGTAACTGTCAATTAGTTCCAAATTTTCGAACACGACTCTTTCGGAACACCCTCTCGATCTAGTAACTTTTAGTGGTGTAAGTGAGGTTTCTTAAAATGCTCCTCTTAGTTTAAAAACAAGGTATACAAGCAAATAGTGTGTGTAAAAAGTATTGGAGCGCATTAAGCCATTCTGAGTGATTAATGCTCGTGTGAAAGGTAATATAAATCTTATATAGTATAAAATTGTATTTGCAGATAATAATATTGTTTACAGTTAACAGGATCATCATGGAACCATCTATGGAGACTCCCTCCTTAAGAAGTGCCAATAACAATCTACTGGAACAATTTCCAAATGTAACTAGTTTTGAGAAACAAATATTCAAAGCTTCACAGTACTATGTGCTTGAGCTAATCAAAAATGTTTATAAATAAACAATATATTATTGGTGATAGTCAAAATCTTCTCAAGATTTACTAGATTGGCCTTGTAAACTACCCTTAGTTAATAGTATGCAAGTTTTTCTTAGTTAGTTTCATTTGTAGCAACCTGTGAAAGTCAATGGGTTTTTTGTAATATATGTATATATATAATAAGAAAGTAGTTCGTTGCCCACAAAATTAATATATATATATATATATATATATATATATATATATATACGTATATGTATATATGTATATTGTAATGTTTTATTGTATTCAATTCAAGACTATTTTTAAAATTTATTAAGATTGTTTATGAACTTTTCATAAATTAAATCTTCCAATATATTATTTAAATAAATGTGTATTAATAAAATTTTGTGACGCCTATGGACAAACCTTTCTTATTATTTTAAAATCACACTGGAATAGGAACCAGAATCCAGATGTCTCTGTCGATGTGTATGTTGAGTGTGGAGAGTAGCAAATAGTTCAGTTTACAGCAAATGAATATATATCGGCACAGATATGAAAAAATTTATTGTTTATACCTAATAAAAAGGTAATCAATTCAACAAAACAGTTTAATAATAATAATTGTGATTGCCTTTGTATGATATTTACATGAATATCAATTCAAATTCAACTAATAGGTACTACAAAAGAAACGAGTCAATTACACATATATACAGTTACTTAACCTATAATTCAATGGAGAAAAATTTTAAATCTAAGGTGAGCTCTTGTTTAAGTTTGATCAAAGCAAATTATTAATTATTTCTGAAATTCATTTTAGATGTACATCAGATAGTTCGAGATCCGGCTGCAGGATTAGTGCGCTCATCTGTTTTTTGCTCAAAACCAAATTTTTATGTATAATTATAATTAGAAGAATATGTATTTACCAGGTTGCCTATCAAAATTTAGCCGCCAGTATTTTTAATTGAATTATTTTTCATTTATTTTTGGGAAAAACTTTCGTTCACTTGTTTTTTGAATAAAATTACGTCTACATCACGGTAATTTATATGAAGATATTAAAAAATCACGGTTGCCGTTGCGCACCTGGCCGCACCTCTTCGCAGCCAGGTGTAAAAAGGTATTATTTCGATACACTTATACGTTCATAACGTTTATTTATTGATCATATACCAAATTAAAGCTAATTTTTCCCTATTCATTATCATATATATATATATATATATATATAAAATGGCTAGACACCCCTTGTGGGGTTGCGCCGCATAAATGCTTTCTAGATCCGCTTTCTGGGGTGGATCAATCCCCTTCATTTCATTATTTTCTCGCCTATTTTTTTCCATAGTCTCCTATCCCTCGTTTTTTCTTTCCATCTGACGATTCCTATCCTTCTCAAATCCTCCTCCACCTCCTTCAGCCACTTAGATCTGGGTCTTCCTTGCCTTCTCTTACCACCTGGCTCCCACTGTAGCATTGAGCAAGCGACTGCTCGATCACCTTGTCTCCATACATGTCCGAGCCATTTTATTCTTTGTCTCTTTATTCTGTTTACTATATCTTCTCCGTTCATTTCTCTCAGTATTTCATGATTCATACGTTGTCTGTATTCATTGTCGTCGGTTTTTATTGGCCCTAGAATTGTTCTCATTATTTTTCGTTCTAATATCCTCAACTCCTCTTCATCTCTTTTTGTCATTGTTATCGTTTCTGCTCCATACATTATCACAGGTCTTATTATTGTGTTGTAAATGTTAAATTCAGTGTATCTTGTCAATAGATTGCTTTTCAGTAGTTTCTTATTGGCATAGTATACCCTATTGGCAGCCATTATTTTTTCGTCTATCTCTGATTTTCGTTCCCCCTTACTGCTGATCGTGACTCCAAGATATTTGAATTTTTCCACTTCCTCAAATTCATATTCCCCTATTTTTATCATTTTGTTTTCACACTGCTTACCAATTCTCATTATTTTTGTTTTGTTTCTATTTATTTTTAGTCCCATTTTTTCCCCTTCTTTTGTTAATTCTAGTAGCATTTGTTTCATGATATTCCTTCTTTTCGTTACTATCACTATGTCATCTGCATATGCGACTATCTGGCCCCCGCTCGTTCTTAAATTTCCCTTGTTCACATTTTTAAGAACATGCTCCAGAGCCAAATTAAATAGTGTTGTTGATAGAACGTCGCCCTGTCTTACGCCTCTATTAGATACAAAGCCCTCCGTTTCTCCTTTACCTGTAAGTATCTTCACTTTTGACTCCTTCATAGTCATTGCAATTAATCTTCTCAACTTATTTTCTATCCCCTGTTCCTTCAGTCCTCTCATCAGTTCACTTCGTCTTACTGAATCAAATGCTTGTTGGAAATCTATAAATAGCATTTCTATTTCCATTTTGTATTCATGGGTCTTTTCCATTATCTGCTTGATAGTATGGATAGCGTCAATTGTAGACTTTCCTTGTGTGAAACCGTATTGGTATTGACCTATTATGGCTTTTGCTTTTCCAGCTAAGCGACTTTGAATTATTGCTGACATTATTTTGTATGCTACATTTAAAAGAGTTATACCCCTATAGTTTTTGCACTCCTGCTGATCCCCTTTTTTGTGTATTGTGACTATTTGTCCGACTTCCCATTCTTCGGGCATTCTCTCTTCTCTCCATATTTTCTTTATTAGCCGGTATAATCTTTCGTGCAGCTCCTCTCCTCCATACTTAATCAATTCCATGTTTATTTCGTCTTTGCCCGGTGCTTTCCCATTCTTGCTTCTTTTAATAACTTCTATTATTTCATTTTTTGTTGGTTCCTGTGTTACATTTTCTTCTTTTGCCTCTTCACTTTCTTCCTCTATTGTATTATCTGGAACTTCTTCAGTTAGTAGCTCCTCGAAGTATTCTTTCCAGATTTGCTTATACTGAGTTTCTTCTTGTATCACCTCGCCGTTTTTTATTATCATATATGGTTGTCCAATTAAATCAGCCCGCACATAAGGGTTGCTGATTGTTAAAAATGATAAATATTTACGGTAGAGTGAAAAAGAGTTAGCGCGTAACTTTATTTAAGCCATCTAGCAAGCGTCGAATGTGTTCTCAACCACCAGGGAGTAATAGAGGTGACTTGATAAATACTCTAAAAATATGTCTTCCTTTTCAAAATAACAAATTTAAAAATTAGAACAAATAATTAATATTGATATAATATATTTAATATTGATTTAAAAAATAAAACCAAGGTGACTTAAGTGAAAGAATATTTTATTTTAAAAGTACTGTTTGAAAATTTTATCAGATTTTGTTCAAGTATTTAATCGTCTGTTACATGTTAAAATAAAAAATTTGAAAATGGATCTTATATTTCTGTAACTCTTATTTAAAAATCTAAATCTAAATCTAATCTATAGATCAGAATCGTCGTTACTATCGGAAGATTTGTTCAAGGTATCACCGTTGATTGATGAAACTTATCAATCAACGGTATCACATAGCACACTCTTAACTTGCGTTGGATTTGAGTCTCCCAGGAGCCATGTTGGTTTTAGAAAACCATCTAATAGCAAACAACCACATCGAATTAACAAAGATTGTCCGTAACAATTTTTGCTTAAAACAATTCCAACACGGTGGAATGTGCGTTGAGTCCAAACCTCTAACTATTTTCATAAATTTCTCATTATTTTGTTTTGAAGCGTACATTTTGTTAAATAATAAAAATCTTGCGAAATTTACACTTTGACACTTCGGGAGTCTATACATAAGGCACGTAAACTCTTGGACCGCATCGATTTTGGTTTCATTGAAGATGTCAGTAGGATTCGTCAAAGAAGCATAAGCGTCGTACATTCGGCAATCGCTATCTTCGTCTGATAAATGATGTTACGCACTCCCTTTCACTCTACCTTGAATATTTATCATTTTTAAAAACCAGTAACCCTTATTTGCGGGCGGATTTAATTGGGCAACCATATATGATAATGAAAAGAAAAAGAATTAACTTTGATTTGGTATATGATTAATAAATAAACGTTATGAACGTATAAGTGTATCGAAATCATACCTGTTTACACCTGGCTGCGAAGAGGTACGGCCAGTTGCGCAACGGCAACCGTGATTTTTTGAAATCTTCATATAAACTACCGTGATGTAGACGTAATTTTATCCAAAAAACAAGTGAACGAAAGTTTTTCCCAAAAATGAATGAAAAATAATTCAATTGAAAATACTGGTGGCCAAATTTTGATAGGCAGCCTGGTAAATATATATTCTTCTAATTATAAATATACATAAAAATTTGGTTTCGAGCAAAAAACAGATGAGCGCACTAATCCTGCAGCCGGATCTTAGACTAAGATATATCTAGAATGCATATGCTTTTTATACAATTTTTATCGGTACCAATAAATATGACTAACCTTTTTCAATATTAAATTTTCAAACTGGTTGGACGAGGATTTGTAAATTTGATGATGTAGACGGGATTGAATAGGGAGATTGAGGATTTTGATTCTCCTGGGACGCTGGACCAACTTCTTTATAGTTTATCAGGTATGTTTCAACTTTCATATTATTTCTTGGTGTTTTACTAAAACTTTATTATACCTTTTAAAACTTTCAAACCAATTTCTTTAGTGTTAATATAAAGTTTCACTTTCAATTTAAAATTTTTAACTTGTGTTTTTCAAATCCAACTCTGCCCCTCCTGTTTTCTAAATCAACCACCTCCGTTGCTATGTCATATTTCCAAAGCACTTGATTTTTTCTTCATAATTGCAAAATTTCATAATTTCTTGTTTATTGTCTATTATTATTATTGTCCATAATATTTTTCCTTTTACTATTGTAATTCTTTCTACCCTGTATATCACTAGTAACTTCACTAATTTAACCCTTTAAATTGTCCTTTTTATTATGAAAATCCTCGAAAATATGAGTACCTCTTAAATATCTAATATACAATTTTCTACTATCAATAATTTTATTTGAATTCATGTAAACCCATAACAAATGCCCAATAAATCTTTCCTATTACATATTTTATTTAAACTAATTCTAAATTTCATTTAATGAACTTTTTAAAATTTTATCATACTCCTCCAATCACAATGCAGCATTGCTTATTTCCTTAACAACCATTTCTGATATTATTATTCTTTGATTCTGTCTTTCCCAAAACATACCAAAGCTTGACAGTGACATTCAATTATAATTTAGGTTAGAATTTTGCCAAAATATAATTTCTATTGATTATTAAATATTATGTATACCTACTAATGACTTCAATTTCAAACAAGAAGGATCAATAAAACTCAAAGTCCAAACCACAAGTTTAATATTGTCCACCCAAAGGACAAATTGTTCAGCAACTAGTTTCGGTACAAAATTACCATCATCAGGCTACAATGGAAATGTTATACTTATCAAAAAAGATCTCATGAGATAATGTTAACAGTTGAGAAAAAATACATCATTAATATTGAAATAAGATGAAAAATTTTTGACATTTATTAAATATCAACTACAAATTATTTTAAGTCTAAAGTTATATTAATATATATATAATAATACAGTTACCTTAATGAATCATTAACAAAAGGAAGATAATTAATTTGCCATCAATCCATATTATTGTTTAGACAAGTAAAAGTGGTTCAGAAAGAAAATAAAATTATTTGGAATATGTGCTTTAGTGACATTGAGTTTTAACTAACTTTTTAAAAATTTTCTAATTTTCAAGAAATGGATATTTTACTAGTTAAAATCCATTATGATCTATCTCATTTTTATTTTGATAATGAGTTCAATAATTTCAGTGGCTAATAGGGGTCTGTTAGTCCCTTTCAAGATTTTAGTACCCCAATTCCATACATCGATACTAATTCTCTTTAATAACTATCCATTTGGATATTTCAAATGTGAATTTAAATTAATATTCTTCAATGTCTCCAATTTTGCATTTTTACATTTTTCACAAACTTTTTATATTGTTCTGAATAATCCTTCATGTTTTCCAAATAATTTTATTTTCTTTCTAAACCACTTTTACTTGTCTAAACAATAATATGAATTGATGGCAAATTAATTATCTTCCTGTTGTTAATGTTTCATTAAGGTAACTGTATTAGTATTTATATATTAATATCACTTTAGACTTAAGATAATTTGTAGTTGATATTTATTTAATGTCAAAAATTTTTCATCCTATTTCAATAATATCGATGTATTTTTTCTCAACTGTTAACATTATCTCATGAGATCTTTTTTGATAAGTACATTTCTATTGTAACCTGATGGTGGTAATTTTGTACCGAAGCTAGTTGGTGAACAATTTGTCCTTTTGGTGGACAATATTAAAATTGTGGTTTGGACTTTGAGTTTTCTTGATCCTTTTTGTTTGGATTTTTTACAACCACATTTGAGAAATGGACAAGCTCTTGGACTTTAATTTCAGGTGTAGGATGTACATATCTGGTATGAAAAACCAGATTTCCTGTTCTGGTCGACTTCGCGACCCTCGGAATTTCATGTTAATTTTGAATTTGTTTGAAAGCTTACCTTAAATAAAGCATATGAGAACAAAAATTTCTCTGGATCATGCAGTAATTACTCCAAAAATCACGATTTCAGTTCAAAAAATGGTACTTCTCCAACACCAATTAATGCTATTTCACGATAAATATTTCTACTTTGAACAGTAAGGGTTATTATCTTAAACTAAATGAGTCATTTTCACAAAAAAAAAAACTGGAAGAAAATATTTAAATTTTGCCAATTCTTAGAAATATTCGTAAGCATATAGTAGTTTACATAACTTCATAACATTTGCAATAGCGTGCAGAAAAGTCACTTTACGCACGTATTAGATACACTATTTTTTCTACTGGTATGCAGAAAATAACCCAAAAGTTAACATAGAGAAACATTAATTGTTAAATACATATCACAAATTGATTAACATTATTTGACATTCATTTCATGAGGCTTATACCACGGCCATTAAAAAATCATTGCAAAAAACGTTTTTTTAAATTAAAAATTATAGCAGAATTCTAATGAATTTCTTAATTTCTCAAACATTTGGTAAACTACAATCATACAAATATACAGTGTGTCCCAAAAAGTTTTATACAAATGGAGAAAAAGCTTATCTTACATTTCACAAAAAAAAATATTTTTGATAAAAAGCTCTGCATGACTTGTAGATCCATAATCAAGTACAAAATTTTTAAAACATTGGCTGGAATACAGGGAAAATCAAAATTATGATTTGGAGTGGGAGTAAAATACGTTCAAACTGTAGTGGGGAGCAAAATGTTCATTGAAATTGTTATTAAGTAGCAAAAAATTATGCACACTTGTAGATTAGTGATTTTTCCAGATAAAAATTACAAGATATCGACAGTTATTAGATATTCCAAAGCACTCTATCCAGAACGTGTTTAATAAGGATGAGTAAAACAAAATCAGGCACTTGTTATGAACGGGATCTTACGATTATATAATTTCGACCATCTGGATCGATTTTTTGAGTCAGTTTTTACAAAACTCGTTTCGTTAAATACCGAACAATGTACAAAAATAAAAAAGTTTTGCAAAACTCGCTTTGTCCTTACCGTCGGATAAATCAAAACTCGCTTTGTCCACTTGACGTTTCGTTTGATATGCAGCAAAACCAACCTATTCCGAAACTATCCATAGGAGAAGTTTTCTACTTAAGGCAAGTGTGGCTTTACAATCTATGCATTATGATTAATGACACTCTAATAGACATGAATAAAATATGGCTGTACACTTGGCTAGAAACAGAAGGTGGAAAAGGAGCTAACCAAGTATCTTCAGCGCTAATGAATTATCTGGAAAAGTTGGAAAGGAAAATACTTACAGAGGAAAGAGAAAGTGAACCTAAAGCTCTTTGTCTTTTTTCTGATTCGTGTTCGGCACAGAATAAAAATTCCATACTGGTAGCAGCTTTATATAGATTTCTGGAAAAATCGAAAGTCTTTTCCAAAATACAACAAATTTATCCCATTCGCGGTCACAGCTACATGCCTCCAGACAGAGTTTTTGGTAGAATAGAATAAGAATTTCGCAAATTCGAAAGCATAGAAACACCTGCTCAATATTATGAGATACTTTCTAGACACGGACAAATAAAGAAGTGGGGGGAGCATTGGAAAACTTACGACTATAAAACTGAATCTTAGAAACTAATAAAACCCAAACTTCCATTTAATATGACACAATGCAGAGTAATAGAATACCTCAAGGAAAGAAGAAAGGTTACTGTGAACGTTAAATCCACGTATGCTGGAGATACTACAGAAGTAGAAGTATTAAAAAAAAGTAAAGACATTAAAGATACTAGACAAAGCATTAGAGATTCCAAAGACAAACCATGTTGAAGATGTTAAGATAGCTGATGTACGTAAAATAATAAAGTATGTTGAACGTGCAGATGACGTTTTCTACAAGGAACTTTTCGGGACTGCTCATGAAAATCCTAGCAGGGATGACCAGATGCTGGAGAGTGAGAATGAAGTCGAGAATGAAGAGGATAATGAAGACGAGAATCACGAAGCACAATAGAACTTCATCTTATTTTTACTTTTCAATTAAACAATAAATGTTGATTTTTGAGTTACAATAAAGCTGGATAAAGCAAGTTTTGGAATATTTTTTTGTTTTTTTTTTTGTTTTTGTAAATCATTGATACAGTATCATAAATATGACAAGGTGGAATTATTCAACAGTAAAAGCAAAAACGGGAAAGCACCAGGAAGCGACGGAATAAATATTGAATTAATTAAACATGGAGGAGAAAAACTGACAGAACAGATATACGAATTAGTAAGATGTATATGGAGGGATGAAAAGATGCCGGTAGAGTGGAGATCAGGTCAAATAGTAACAATACATAAAAAAGGGGATCAACGAAATTGCACCAACTATAGAGGAATTACGCTACTCAACACGACCTATAAAATACTGTCTACACTCATCCAAAAGAGACTGGCAAGCAGTATAGGCACAATATTGGGACAATATCAATACGGATTTAATAAAGGCAAATCAACCATAGACGCAGTTCATATCCTGAAGCAAATATTGGAAAAAACTCACGAACATCAAATCGGAATAGAGATGCTATTTATTGATTTTGAACAAGCCTTTGATTCAATAAATAGACAACAACTAATGAGAGCACTTCAAACTATGGAGATAAACAAAAAACTGAGAAAATTAATCTGGATTACTATGAAACAATCAACAGCTACGGTAAAAACACAAAAAGGTGAAACGGACATATTCGAGATTAACAAAGGAGTCAGACAAGGAGATTCTCTGTCAACAACTCTATTTAATCTGGCGCTGGAATATGTTGTCAGAAACGTAGACAAAGGAAACCTAAGGACAAGGGGTGGACAATTGATAGCTTATGCGGATGATTCAGTCTTGGTAGCAAAAAACAGAAAAATTATGAAAAAAATGTTTCAAGAAATTGTGGAAGAAGGTAAAAAAATGGGTCTTAAAATAAATGAAACAAAAACAAAAATAATGACTGTGAACAAACACCTAATGAACAATAATAATAGCATCGGTGACTTCAAATTTGAAGAAGTTGATAAAATAAAATATTTAGGAGTTACAATAACCAACAATAGGGATGGAGAAATGGAAATTAAGGAGAAAATAATGGCAGCAAACAGAGTCTTCCAGGCGAATAAAAATTTATTAAGAAGTAAATTTCTAGGCAAAAATACTAAAATGAAAATTTATAAAACAATAATTAGACCAACAATAACGTATGGAGCTGAAGTTATGATAATGACAAAGAAACAACAAGAAGACCTGAAAATCTTTGAACGAAAAATACTAAGAGTCATATTGGGACCCAAGAAAATAACTCAAAATGAATATAGAAAAAGAACAAATGATGAACTGAAAAAAGAAATCCAGAGGGACATCATAAGTGTAATAAAAGAGCAAAGGTTAAAATGGTTGGGACACGTGTGGAGAGCAGGCCCAAACAGCACAATTTATGCGATGACTGAGTGGAAGCCAAGTGGCAAAAGAAAAAGAGGGAGGCCAAAATCAACGTGGCTACAGGAGGTTGAAGATGACATAAACTGTCTAGGTATCCGAAATTGGAAGGCGAAAACAACCGACAGGAAACAGTGGAGGAACTTAATTAAACTGATTTGAAAACTTGGAAATGGGGCCCGATCCCCCCCAAAAAATCTGGATCTAAAAAGCCGCCCCGGCGACTAAACCCCTCTTGGGGTAGATAGTCACTATATATATATATACACTAACGATTTTCGAAAGAAACTTTTTATAAAATCATGCATGGCTTACTTGTTTTAAAAATAGCGTTTCCTGTAAAATTTGAAATTTGGACAAAGCGACTTTTGATAAAACGGTCCTCAATTGCTGACGTGCTTATTGCAATAATCTTGTAATTTTTATCTGGGAAAATCACTTATCTACAAGTGTGCATAATTTTTTGATACTTAATAACAATTTCAATGAATATTTTGCTCTCCACTACAGTTTGAACGTATTTTACTATCACTTCAAATCATAATTTTGATTTTCCCTGTATTCCAGACAATGTTTAAAAATTTTTGTACTTGATTATGGATCTACAAGTTATGCAGAGCTTTTTATCAAGAATATTTTTTTTGTGTGAAATGTAAGATAAACTTTTTCTCCATTTGTATAAAACTTTTTGGGACACACTGTATATTTAAAACGTTCAAATGTCAGTATACTTCCCAAAAGCTTAGCAAATTTACTTTCCGCACTAAGAAGAGTGCGGAAAAGTGGACTTTTCCGCACGATAGTGGAGAAAATATTTTCTTTCGACACTTGAGCTTATGAAATAACACACTAAAATCTTTATCCTAGGTTCACAAAATAGGATCAGGTGACACTTCCTAACAGCGTTGTCAAATGGTCTTAATATTCTTTAAGCTGAATGCATTGTAATAGATTACATGAACATAAATCAGTATAAAATTATTCGCATTTATAATCATGAAAATTTAAATGATAGTTAGGTTAACAATTTTTTTCTTATTCTCTTGCTCCGTATTTGATGATATTTTATCAATCAATCAATCAATCTAGATCTTTGGATTCGAAAATTTATTGATAAGCATACTGACTTCCCTTGTAATACCGGCGGCGGTTTACCAATGTAATATCTGAGAACCAAAAGTTTCTGGACCCACCATAAAAGCTGCTACGCCAGAGGACACCTTGGCGCCGAATTTTAGAACCGGAACCTGCAAAGTTGAATCTACCCTGTGTGTCCCTGAAAATAACAAGAAGGCAGCGTAGCTGGCTGTCACCACCCACGAGTACGTGGGAAACAAGAATCGACGACTCCCGTAGGAGATGTCCGGAAGAATGGATTCGGCCTCCGCTGCTATCAATTGTTGTCGATAATGAGAGGTCTTTACGTATAGGGTTACGTGTGGTATAGGGTAAGGATAAGGGAATAACGGGCGTATTATGCCACTAGTCTATTGTGTAATTTATGGGGTACCTGTTTGTGAAAGTAAACTAATCGTTATTGAATTTTAATAGGTTTATTAAAACTAAGAAAAACAGAATAAAAATGAAATAATGAGATGACAAAAAAATACTACTACTACTACTACTCAAAAATTAATACCTTACATTGATTAATCAATCTTGCTAGTTGAAAGCTTTTCGGTGTGGGATAAATGCTCCTTACACCTTATTTTTCAAGGATTACGACTGAATCCCTTGCATTAGCAAATATTAAACACGTATAAAATATAAGAACGAATCTGTCTAACTGTCTAACCAAACTACAAAAATATTTGTTACACAGTTAGTACAAAGTTCAAATAGACTCACAAATATGTAGTATGCTGCTCTTCAATGGCGGAAGGCTGCTTACCCGGGCGGGCTCGTTGGCACTAACACACGTACCGGACGAAATAGGCTTTTTAGCAAACCTGTTCGCTTCTAGCGAATCTTGTTTAGCCGGTTGCTACCCTTGTTACCGAAGAACCCTTCGCAGCGCTTACAGTAGACGCTTGCTTGATAAATTCCTTCACGTTTCAAAAAGGAACTTAGTTTAAACCCAACACTACTTTTGATTAACAACATCTCCCAGATTTTTCCAGATAACCGCTGACCGCGAACTCATAAGGCAACCGCTCGCAGCCGTGATGATGACCTACTCTTTTTTTGTACCTCTTCCGGTTTTTGGCGTTTTTTTGCCCAGTCAGCTTTTCCCCACTTTTTTGACTCCGTGGTTTCTGATTGGACACCCGTGTACTTTGTAACTATCGCGCTATTTCCTTAGTCAGCAGAATCGTCTTTTCGAAACTCGATTTCTTTTGGGTCTAGTAATAATAATAATAATAATGTTTATTCATGACAAATAGAATCACAATACATAATTTAAAGGAAATAAACATAATCTACACAGAAGCTGTTTTAAACAGCTTGTACGTGGTAAAATACATATAATTAACTTTAAATAAAATTACTTACCTACAATACAACGATATAAAAAACAATAATACCAAAACATAAATAAAAGTAGAACAAACAAATATTAAAAAAGGACATATGATTCAGAACATAAGAAATGAACAAAGGCAAGAAACGTGGATCCGTTTTTTCATACTTGAAAACAATTCAAATTGTGATCTTTGAAATCCTTGCAATCAGTGGGGAAGGGTATCATAAATGGGAGCGGTCGTAATCGTAAATAAATACACAAAATAATCAAAACAACATCAAAACAACATCCGGGCTGACAATACGCTATTATTAACGATGAAATTAAATTCTTCCCTGCCTTTCTGGAAAATCCAATTTTTAAGATGTTTCTTAAATGCAGTATGAGATGGTACATTTCTTATTTCTTCAGGTACTAAAATGTACATTCTTGGCGCAAGATAGTTACACGATCGTTGACCTATAGATTTTTCACTAATTGAACTTTGGATTTGGGTTATTTTTTTATGCAATCAATATTGTTTTACATATTATCTGAGATCTGTGATGTTTCCCATAACTCCACTTTTCTTGTTTATTACAACCTTCCCCTTTTTGGAAAACATCATATGGAATAAAAATCATTTTATATTCATGTCTATCTGTATACATATCTACATGTTTATTCCCTTCCTCTTTTCGAAAAAGTGTCTAATAATTTGTATTCCCCATGAATGAGGTTTTATTCAAGTGAACATTAGTCAAATGTGAAATAATAGCAATATAAATATAAAATATGGCTAAAATTGAATAGAACAATCCACTAGAACTGTGTTCTCCCGATTATTTTAAAAACCCTTATTTTTTATTATCAGCAATATGTTCGTGATAGGACGAATATTCCTACTTATCTGGAAATTCAACGTCAATTTTCAACCACATAAAATATACGTACCAAGTTATTAGTTCATGTGGAACATACAATATCATGTCCAAAAAAGTACATTTTCAATACATACATTTTAGATTATGAAAGTATAATCTTTTTCATGTTAAAAAAATAATCTAAAATTATGCTAAATTAAATTAAGAAGTAAATCTATACAGTAAATTTGTGTTACTAACATTAGTACCAAGTTCTTGTTAAAAACAGATGTTTAGTAACTATCGTAAATGTTAAATTTCTCAAATAAACCATAACCAAGAGACAAGCTGAACTAAGAATTTTCCCAAGCATACACCAAAGCCATATCGAAGCCACTTCTACGAGGGACTCCAAGGCCAGAACGGTCTAAAAGATAGAAAAAAAGTAATTATCCAATCTTCAAACAGTGGTAGAAGAATGAGGGTATTTTATGAACTCTCAATTTAATCATCAAAATCATAAACCCAAAATGTGATATTTATTTTTCTCCGCTACGATCTTGACATTGTCCATTTTGTATAAAAAAACTGTTAGAAACATATGTACTAAGTTATAGGTTTTTTATATATGGTTTTTTGAATTTGTTAAAAAAGTTGCATAGTTTCATGCATTTTTTATATATAAAATATCATTGGTGAGAATGTTTTTCTGTGAAAGACCATTTAGACGTGTTATAAATTGTTCCTTACGTCCTTACTTATCAATTTTATATAAATACGCCGTACATTCTTGAATAAATTAAAATAACATTACATGAATTTCAATCAAATGAGTTTTTCTTCTAATAAAGTTGGCAAAACTATTTCACCGTTAGATGGTTCAATTATTAAAGGGCAAGGACACAGGACCGGCCTAAGAATATTTTAAATAATAAAGACGATTGACATTATAAAATAAATAAAACAAATAGAAGGTTTTTTTTAAACATGAAATAATAAAGAAAAGCTTATTGAATATTACGCCCATGAATCCAACCCTGATGTGCAGAGTTCTCATAAAAAGGTGAGTGCTGTATGATCTCACTAAATAGGTATAATATATTCAAAAAATAAATTTCAATCATACAATACAATCATTACAATATTAAAATTCATGTCAATCCATGAAATGAAATTTATATCAATTGGCGCCCAACGTGGGGCTCTGAAAAAGGTTAGCATTCGTAACATTGCTAACATTGTTAAGAAACATTGAATATTTACGAAATTAAAATTAATATCTGAAAAATAAATAAAATTCAAATGGACGGAGCTGGAGAAAAAGTTCAAGAGAAGAAGGAAAAAAGGTTGATGGACTTAAAAGTTAACGAATTGAAGGAAGAACTGGTAAGAAGAGGAAAAAGTACAACGGGTTCGAAACATGAACTACAAGACAGATAAAGGAAATTATAAATTAGGGAAGGAAAAGACCCAGAGCAATACAATTTTGAAAAAGAGAAAGGACAAGAATAAGAAGACACTTTATTACCAGAAGAGAACAGACAAAAGAGATGGGAAATTGAACAGCAGGAAAAAAACAGAGAAAAAAAAAGGAGAAGGACATGATGAGTATGCTCCATATGATGTATAAAAAAATGGATGAAAATAAAGAAGAAATGAAAACAAAAATGAATCAAATGGATGTAAAAATGGATGAAACCAAGGAAGGAATAAAACAAGAAATGAATACAAAATTGGACCAAAATAATGAAGAAATAAAACAAAGCAAAGAATCAATAATGAAGTTAATGGAAGAGAAGTTGGGACAATTTGAAAATAAATTAGAAGAATCAAACCCATACTTGGAAAACAAAATAGATTTGACCAAACAAGAAATTAGGGAAGAAATGATTGAAAGAATAACGGAAATAGCCTTTTGAGAGATATTTACTCAATTCTATTTATTAACTATTCAACTATTATATTGTTCTTAAGCTCTTATATTATGCTTACCATTGAAATGAATGGAAGAAAAAACGAATTGTTTATTGTGTCATTTTTGGTAATGGAGAAACATATTGTAATGTTATGTATATATGATGGTGAGATATTACTTATAGTGTATGATTTTGAATGTTCTTTCTAAATACATTTATTTTAAAAGTTGAGCGCCAGTCACCTATAAAGATTTTAAAACTTATTTATTTTCATTTTCATTTAATTTTTTTTTATGAGACTTCCTTTCTTGTTTCAAGTATTGTCAATTTTATAATTTTCGTCTGTACTCAGGGGGAGCATTCGTGGTCGTGCCTCTTTCAACGACCTTTCAACGGATCAGACTGTGCTGTGTATTTGAGGTTAAACGTAGTCAAAAAATAATTATTAGTTTGATTCGAAGTATTTTAATAACAATGCAAAATGATCAATTCTTGGAATTAAAGGAATTGTGCAACACATATACAATAATAATAATAATAAGTAACATATGATGGAAATCAAACTATGCTACGATGGGATGAGGATAAAATAAATTGTGAGATTAAGTGCATATTATTATATAAACAGTGTAAAATAACCTAAAAATTATGCAATTATGAAGTATGTTCTTGTTTAATTTTGATACAACAACCCGGTTGTATTAGTAATGTAACTTTTAATATTGTTTTGAATATTTACGGTTTAAAAATAGTTATTGTACTCATACATAATATGTACACTGGAGTCTATTGGATCAATACCTTGTATACTATGGAGTAGGTACTATCTTCTAAAATATAAGGAAGCTTCTATGGAAACTTCGGATAAGTTTTATTATTCCTCCTACGGAATTGGGGATGGAAAATGTGTAAAAAGGAATATATTTTCCATTTCAGCTGCAGGAACTTATTCACAATAATTGAATATAAGTAAATATTCGATACTTCATACTACTTGTCAAATATTTAACTTTTGACTTTTCAAATTTTCTCTTCCGTCAAAATTTTGTTTTTGAGGTTATGTCTGATGGATTTTACGATAAAATTGACGATGCTTACGCTTCAAAGGGTTATGAGACACTAAATGACAAATTTGACGTTTATATCTTCGAATGTCATGAGTTTTCAGAAATGTCAGATTAAATATATTTACAATTTTAGATATTTAGCTTATTTTAACTTAATACTAGGAACTATCAATGCCTCCATTCGATCTCTTAACGATCTTTACTGAAACACCTTTCCATATACACCAAGAGCGTAAAGTGAAATATTTGGGTATAGTTATTGATATTCATTTAAAATGGAATCTTCATATTAAATATACTGTTAATAAACTGAGGACAATATTATTGAAATTTAGGAAACTTAAAGAAATCCTGCCACTGAAGTACTTGAAAACGTTGTACTATTCTCTAGTGGAAAGTCACATTCGCTATGGTATAGCAGTGTGGGGTGGAGCTCTGAATACTCATATTCATGTTATTGAAGTTATGCAAAGGCGATTTTTAAAACTGATATTTTGTAAGAACAATAGATATCCTTCTAATGATCTATACTCTGAAACACAAATGTTAGACATAAGACAATTGTATTTTTTATGCACCAGTATTAAATATCACGCAAGCAAACATACAGCACTGCTTCCCTCTCATCAGTATAATACTCGTCAGAGAAATCACTTCATTACACCTCTAATGGTTAGGGTCGGTGCTCAACGCTCATATACTTATTTCGCCCCTAAATTATACAATAACATACCAGAAATAATTAAATCTATAGTTAATCTTGACAGCTTCAAAAGAGCATTGAAGAAGCACATCCTTCAAAGCCAAAGAACTGAGATGCTACGACTATTCGATTGAGTGATAAAAAAAGTATTGATTCATAATTTCTAATTTTAATTTCCAACTAGAAATGTGTTGTTTCAATTGCGAAGCTTCTACATGCATACCCTATTTTGTATCTATTAGACATGTTCTTGTAAACTCTTAACATTATTATTGTTAATTTTTCGTTGTATGGTATTATTGTATTGTTTCGTCGATCCTTGTATTGTATTGTATTGTATTGTTATTATCTACATTTTACACTTTACATTTTATATTTTTTTTATATTATACATATCTTACATTTTTTTTTCTCTACATTTTGTATTTTTATATTTCCCATCTAACATTTTATATTTTCCTACACATGTGTATTTCTCCGCGAAACAAGTGCTTGCACTTATCGCAAGAGTACCTTGTTCACTTTCATCATGTATACTTATTCAAATCTTTGTATTTATTTATTGAGTGAATAAAGTTATTATTATTATTATCATTCCAAGTATGCACTTGCTCAGCACTTGCTGGTAATGTTCACCTATCCCGAGCGTGTGTGAACGCAAATGGGATTAGGCTCGGAAGTCACATATTTAGAAATTTACGGACAGTGTGACAGGTGTTTAGGATGGCAGCCTTCTGCAGATCGATGTAAGTATTTTTGTGAAGACCTAGTTTGGTGAGGCTATCTTGTAGAGTTTTGGGAATTAGTCCCGTAGATGAAACGATGATCGGTACCACCTCTATTTTATCTGCATGCCACATCTGTCTTACCTCAATTGCAAGATCGGTATATTTTGCAATGTTCTCGTTGTATTTGTCCAGAATATTGTTATTATTGGGTACAGCAACATCCACCAGATAAACCGAGTTAGCTTTTTTATCCACAACTACAATATCAGGCCGGTTATTCGTCACCCGTCTATCGGTGATAATTGACCTATCGTAGTATAGTCTAAAATCAGCATTCTCTAGCACCGAATTCGGATGGTACTTGTAATATGGGGTGTATGGGGTATGGGGGGGTATGGGGTGTAGGTGTTCACTAATCCAATTATATCTAATTTAATTGTTCGTACTATGGTTTCCGTTAGTTTTTTGGGGCATTTTGTAGCACTTATTTCGGTTATTCACTCGCGCACTTTTTATGTCTTTGCTCCAAAAAATATTTATTTCTTACCCGATCTAAAGCTTTCTCTATTTTCAATTTACCGTTTACAATATTATTATCGCAACATTTGGTTATAAATAATTGGCCATTTCTTAACAATATTGAATTATATGCTCTATAACATATTAGTTTATACAGCTTTATTTGCAACTAAATGTTGTCTATACTATTGTTGAACAATAATTATCATTTTTTTATTCAAATGTTTACGTCTTGCACAATTTTACATATAATGACATTTTATTTTCGAATTATTTTTCTGCTGTAAATAATGTTGATTTTAAAAATGTCTTGTGGATGACTTTGTTTTCTTTTACTATAATATATAAACCGTTTGATCATTGTGTATTTTCCCCCAATTCAGGCACTATAGGGCCCATCTCTTGACATTTCATCTAATTTAACTTGACTATTTGATTATTGTAATATCAATCTAATGTTGAGTAACCATAAAAGCCATTTTGCAATAAAAGTACGATTACAGTAATTTTGAATATACCGCCAAAAACTGTTTCTTCGGCAGTTAGCGAAGATCACAACCATGTAAAAGGTGTTAGAGTTTAGGTATCCTCCCGACTCTCAAGGTAGCGCCACCCGTAACATTAATTCGCCGTGGGAAGCACCACGGGTCAGATGCCCATCCATGTTTTCTCTGGTTCCGAGCCAGTCAATTTATCCTAATTTTCACACGCTTCTCTCAATATAACCTCAATATATGTCAAAATTAAATTCTTAAACTGGAAACCAAGAGGAAAATTGAACCTTCAGGCAACCAAACCTACTCACTCGTGAGTCCAGTCAATCCTTTATCAATATAAAATTAACGCAGCCCAAATTTCATTGCCTTTATTAAAAGACAATATTTACTGCAAAGAAAAATGTAAAACGCCAACGGTTAAATTCTCAGAGCCACCTACCAGTGGACAATTCAACCCTTACCTCATTTTTCAACCTTGGAGTTGATAAAACAATTATTCTAGCTTTCCTCTACAAAGTCCTGTATATCACATCCCGAGCGATAGGCACACTACAGAGTGTTATCCACATAACCTTCACCGTACAAAAAACCTTTCCAAGCAAATTACTAAATCTACTGAAATACAATTACGAAAATGAGAAATTTTATTGGATGATAATATTATTTTTAGGAAAATGTCGCGAATTCTCAAAAAGTAATAGGACTGACAATGATATTTCTTTTTCTTTGTCAACTTGGTTTATATTGTGCTGTTGGAAATGAGCTACACTACCAGGTTAGTGATACTGTAATCATATTCTTTATTTAATTCATTTATTTTGTGACCAGTCCCGCTATAATATACCTATTTATGTAAAATGAAACCAAGGAGAAATCTTTCTGCACAAAAATTGTTTATTCATTCATAGGGAAAGCAGCCAAGGGCACAATCTGATTAGTAAATGCTCAAGTGAACTAACCCTCTTATACATTACCACGCTTTCGTAAAACTTTGCTTCCATTTCCAGAACTTAAATTTCCGAAAGCTTGGTAAAGTATAAAGGAGCTCACTTCAAGGAATAATTATTAGTTCGTATTTTTGGCTGCTTTTCCTATGAATGGAAAAATAATTTTCTGTCTAGGAAGATTTTTTCTTAGTTTTATTCTTTAGCAGTCAACCGTGACCATTTACCAGTTTTGGTATATTGTATTGATTTTTATATGTGAAAGATGTTATTTTGTTTTATGATTTTTTTATGTGCGCCAGCTACTTACTCTTCTAAGGTGGTGGTTCAATAAAAATTATTACTATTATTAATTTTTCTTATAATGACATGATTTCTCTTTCAAATGGAATTATTTTGCAAACAATAAATGAGCGTACATTACATGATTTATATGGGGTTGGGATAAGGTATGGAACCAAGTAAATATCTTTTAAACAAAAAGAACGATATTTATGAAAATTTGCAGGTGAGTGCAATGGAACAAAATGCATCTGATGTACATTCTATTGTAAATAATATGGGTACTTCCGGTTTAACAGGAAATTCCATCAACTTCTTTAATTTAAATGGGACACCCTATACCTATATTTATACA
>CAJUYG010001183.1:134935-163266 GCA_910591675.1 Galerucella calmariensis
ATAATTTAAATAATTAATAAATAATATTTCGGCCAAAAGGCATCACAAACAAAATATTGCAATCGAAAGAATCACCTCAAACTTCCACCACAAATTTTGCACTAAGCTATGGTATTAGTCGACGTTCTGTAGGAAAGATATTAAAAAGTGAAAAGTATCATCCGTATAAGGTACAGGTACATTCCCTAGCTGCTCGTGGGAATAATATGGACCAAAGCAGGAAAACACCAGAGGAGGATAAGGACTCCTCTAAAGAAAATCAAAACGTTACAGGAATGGACTGTAACGACACAAGTTGTCAGGAGACAGTAGCTAAAGTCTGTACTCCAAAGGCAAAAGAACAAGGAGGGAAGGACTCCTTAGAAAAGGGTAAGGAAACCAACAAGACCTTGCCCAAAAAACTATCTGGTGCCCAGAAGAAGGAACTCATCAGGGAACAGAAAAAATCAGCCGGCACATGGGTGGAAAAAGACCCAAACAAAGCTGGAAAGAAAAAGGAGCATGAACCGACAAAATCGGGAAATAGCATGTCCAAGTCAGGAAAAGTCCTGATGAAGACAAGCTCAGGTCCGACAACGTCGGGACACTCCAATACAGGTGGAAAAGAAGGGACAGGTAAAGGTAAAAGACCTCGATCTGAAAACTCAACTCCACCTGATATGCATGTTGCAAAAAAAATAAACAGGAGCACGAAAGTGCATACTGTCTCCTACAAGGATGCAACAGCAAATCTCGGGATGGCGGTGATCCACAGACGCCATCCAGAAAACACCCTGAATCAGGAACAGGCAGGACTGATTCAAAACCGCTTGGAGGAGGCCGTGTTTGACACCCCTGGGGGAAGCGCAAACCGACTCCAATTCCAACGTACTTCATTCCATTCAGGGGTCCTCTGGATGACCTGTGGGAATGAATACACGAAGGAATGGCTCAGGAACGCGGTGGAAGGCCTGGGCGAGCTCTGGGAAGGTGCTGATCTGACAGTTGTTGGATCAGGAGACCACCCCAGAAGGCCCCTGGTCCTCGTGCACGTTCCAGGTGCCATAAGGGAAGAGTCCATTCTAAAGGACCGTCTGGCTAGTCAAAATGCTAGCCTCAAAACGGAGGAATGGACCCTCAAAGGAAGAAAAGACGATGGAAAGGGGCAAACGCTGACCTTCTCCATTGATGAGGCTTCTTTTAAGACTCTGGAGACGATGGGCTTCCGAGCATACTACGGTCTCGGAAGGGTGGTCTTCCGAGTTTTAAGAGGACCAGACGGCGGGGGTACGAATAATACAAGCGAACCTCCAGCACAGTAAGGCTGCATCTGCAGTCCTTACGAAAGTAATGGGGGGATTCGATGTAGCCCTCATACAAGAACCTTGGGTGAACAAGGGAAAAATTATGGGTTTATCAGGGATAGGTGGGGAATTGATTTACGATAGGTCCTCCCAAGTACCTAGAACTTGTATAATAGTAAGAAATAATATAAAGATACTGCCTTTAAATCATTTCTGTTTCAGAGACCTGACCACGGTCAAAGTAAGATTCATCTCTGATGGGGGACCGAGGGAGATTATTCTCGGATCGGTCTACCTACCAGGAGATGCTTCTGAACAACCACCATCCAGGGAAGTGGAGGAACTAGTGAAAGGATGTCGGGGCAAAGGAACGCATCTGATCATTGGGGGAGATGTGAATGCACATCACACAACCTGGGGAAGCACAAACACCAACCAAAGAGGTGAGTCTTTACTACAATTTATTATGGAAAATAATCTGGACATATTAAATGTGGGAAACAAACCTACCTTTGTAACAATAAATAGAAAGGAGGTTCTAGATATAACAATTGCAACTACTTTTATAGCTAGTTTTGTTAAAAAATGGCATGTGACTGATGAGGTGAGTTGTTCGGACCACAGACACATAAGCTACACATTAACAGGTTTTAGCACTGAAACTGAAACTTACCGGAACCCAAGGAAAGCTAACTGGGAGGCCTATCAGGCGGACCTAGGCCTTGAAATCCAAAGGGTGAGAGAGACGGTAAGAAACAGCGTGGATCTAGACCTAGCTGCGGAACAATTCCAAGAAGCTATCGTGTCTACCTTCAATCGCAACTGCCCCGAAACTACAAGGAGAACCAACAGGAATGTGCCCTGGTGGAATAACGACCTTGAAGTTTCAAGGGTGGAAGTACGAAAGCTCTTCAATAGGGCAAGTAAAGACGGAGAGTGGACCGTATATAGGAAAACTCTGACGTCATACAACAAGGCTCTGAGAATCGCTAAAAGAGACTCATGGAGGAAACACTGTGAAGAGGTAGAACAAACTTCTGAATGTGCTAGACTCCAAAAGATACTCTCCAAAGATCCTCAAAGGACAATTAACTCATTAGAGACAAGAGATGGGAGATATACACAAAGCGGGAAGGAAACTCTGATAGAACTTACTAGAACTCGAAGTACATTTTCCAGAATGCAAAATAAGTGATGAACCATTAGATACAGAACAACAAATGGTCTCGAGGACTCCAAATCGGAGTAACGAGGAAAGTTGGAAAGTATCTAGGGAAGTGGTTAATCAAAGCAAAATAAAATGGGCAATTAACTCATTTGAGCCATATAAATCACCGGGACCGGACGGGATCTATCCAATTATGCTGCAAAAGGCAGACGGCATTATACTCAGCAGACTGTGTACGATCCTTAGAGCAAGTAAGGGACTAGGGTACATACCAAAGGTCTGGAGAAATGTTAGGGTGGTCTTTATTCCTAAACCTGGTAAAACAGGTGACAATAAAGCGAAATCCCTGAGACTCATAAGTCTGATGTCATTTGTACTGAAGACATTGGAAAAACTGGTGGACATGCACATTAGAGGAGGATCATTGGTAGAAAGACCGATCGACCTGGATCAATATGCATACAGACCAGGAGTATCCACAGAGACAGCACTCCATCACCTAGTACAAGGAATAGAGTACGCTCTCGAAAATAAGGAAGTATTATTAGCAGCCTTCCTTGATATAGAGGGTGCATTTGACAACACCTCCCACAAAGTAATCACTAGGGCAATTCGTCGTTTCAAGGGGATGTCCACAAGGAGGAGTACTGTCTCCTCTAATATGGAACCTTGTAATGGACGGACTGATAAGGAGACTCAAAAAGGAACACCATACTGTCTTAGGATATGCGGACGATCTAGCCATCATATCACAAGGCAAATTCAGTACTACGGTCAGAGAGCGCATGCAACAGGCTCTGAACATAGTAACGAAATGGACGACAGAGGTGGGTTTAAATATAAGTCCCACCAAATCAAACTTAGTACCCTACACCAAGAGAAGGAACTTGGCAGGTTTGGGACCACTATACCTTCAAGGTACGGAAATTCCAATGGTTATGGATGTTAAATATCTCGGGGTGATTATTGACTCGAGATTAACATGGTCCAAACAAATGGAAAAAGTTGCAGCAAGATCGGAAACCACACTAATGATGGCAAGACGAACTTGTGGGAAAATATGGGGTTGAGTCCGCGAATGATACACTGGATATACAGTGTAGTGGTTAAACCCATAATAACATATGCGTCTTTGGTCTGGTGGACAAAGACGACACAAAAGAATGCAATGACGAGACTGGGCAAGGTGCAAAGACTTGCATGTCTCAGCATTGCAGGATGCATGAGAAGCACGCCAACGGCAGCACTAGAAGCCTTATTCGACCTTCCTCCACTACACCTCGTGATAATGGGGGAAGCAAGGATGGGACTATTTAGGCAGCAAGATGATCTGAGCAACAAAATAGTTAGATCAGGACACACATCTGTTAAAGACATCATAAGTGAAGCCATTTTAGATATGAAAACAGACTATATGGCCACTAAACTTCTCCCAAGCCCTAAATATGAGGTAGAAATACCTCACAGAAAGGACTGGCAAGACCCAAGCAGACTGAAATTTCCCCGAGGAGAGACCTGGTACACAGACGGATCACAGACAGGGGAAGGAGCAGGAGTGTACAGTGAAAAGAGAAACACAAAAGGCTCTTTCTCACTAGGCAAACATACCTCTGTATTTCAGGCAGAGATCTATGCCATCCTAGAATGTGTCAGAATTAACAAATATAGGACTGACACTCATAGGATAAACATACTAACTGATAGCCAGGCAGCCCTTGCGGCTTTAAATAGCCGCAAGGTAACATCCAGACTAGTAGAAGAATGTCAGAAAGAACTAAATGAACTGGCAGACCACATTAAAGTAAGATTGGTGTGGGTGCCGGGACATAATGGTATTTCTGGAAATGAACAAGCTGATGAACTCGCAAAAAGAGGTTCAGCAACAGCATATGTTGGACCAGAACCAGCTCTTGGGACCACAAAAAAGGTAGTCCGAGCGCAAATACAAAAATGGGTACAAAGCCAACATAGACTTCATTGGAGGAACACTCCGAAACAGGTACACAGCAAAACCTTCATAGGTGACACATGTGCAAAGCGGGCCAAAGAACTACTGAATATCAGCAGGAATAAGCTAAGAATTATTGCAGGTTATCTAACAGGTCATACCCCGTTAAAAGATCACCTGCATAAAATGGGGTTATATAACGGGGACCTCAGCTGCAGACTATGTGGCATGGAGAACGAGACCGTGACCCATATCTTGTCTGACTGTGAGGCACTGCACTCGAGGAGACGGGCAATCTTCGGAGAGGCCAATGTGCCACCTGAAGTATATGGCACACATCCAATGGACCTATACCGTCTACTCGAAGGTACGGGGATAACTGGATGGGTGGACTAAATATGGGAGCAGAGTACAATAAGCCAATAGGCTGCAGTGCTCCCGGCATCTGAACGGCTCCCAAAATGAAGAAAAAAAAAAGGTACAGTTGGTTCAAGGATTGTTAGACGATGATTTTGACCTACGGCTGGAATTTCGCGACCGGCTAATGGACATCTGTAATGTCGTCTTCAATTTTGCTTCTAACATAGCTTTTTCCGATGTTCAAATGGAACAGTTAATCGCCATAACTGAAGGTATTGGTCCAATGAGAACCCAAGTAACACATTTCATTCACCAAGCAAATAATGCTAGCTGATCCATCGATTTCTTAAAATTTGGTTTAAATATATTGTAGCCCTTCCTCCATCCTCGTGCCACAGCATCTTAGCAATTAAATGGATTAAGTGGTTCGTCCTGTAATGAATGTATCATCGATGGATACTTGGTAGATTATAGGTGTGGAAGGGCCTCTGAATAGGTGGTGTTGCTGGTCACTCGGTGGGTCATCTTACAGGAATAAAACAACTAGCTGTAGCACTGGGACACGTTCTGTTTATTACTTCAACTTACCATTAACTATACATTAAACTACTTATTACTAACACTAATATTAATAGTAATGGTAATCATAATTATAATGAGAATCTATAATTAGAATGCCCCTTAAAACACTATCGTTAGTATATTCATACGACGAGTCCTCCATTTATTGGAATTAGCTTCAAGGGAATTTATGTCTTTTAATTAATTATTATTAAAACTTATTGTTTTGACCAAAAGAATGGAATGCATGGAATGAATCCTAAAACACTATCGTTAACATATTTATACGACGAGTCAAGTTCATAATTAGTAAATATAAATAATACTGTTTATGTTTATTTCACGCTCTGAACTTGACTTATTACGTGCAACCTTCCTATTTCTTATTTATAAAACGATTCATGATTTATTGGAATTAGCTTCAAGGGAATTTATTATTAATATTATTGAAACTTATTGTTTTGACTAAAGGACATCACAATTCGCTCTTAATTTTTTCAATAGCCTGTTATTTCCTACATGACCTCCAAATAAAGGATCATTATGATAGGTTTCTAAAATCTGTTGCTTTTCTTTTCCTTCTTCCACCATCTTTGGTATATCGCAAATACAAATTTGTACGTTTCTTAACGTATTGTTTCCTTTTTCCATAAACTCTTTTATAGTGCACTGTGTGAAAATAATATCATTCATATAAATTTTCATCCTTTTCATTCCATTTTTTACCGCTAGCTTATCAAGCTGAACTAACGTTTGACCTAAATCAAAGTTAACTATATCGGTATTTAATAAGGCTTGGCTAAATCTTATCCTGTTTTTGATTCGTATGTTCATCCTTAGCGAAACACGGTTATTTTCAAATTGCAGAATTGGTCATGTATGCGCCTCTAAATTATTCAGTACCTATATACTGCTGGCTTGCGAATATCTTTCTTTATTTCTGTGGAAACTATTTTATCTTCTCCTGTAGGCTGAGTTTTATTCTGACGATTTTTTGACCTCGTTATTGCTAAAACGTAAGCATTGTCAATGTACAAATCTTTTAATTCCTTTATGTTGACTGATTGTTTCCCACATTGATGGAAACCAGTTTAGTCAGTACCTCTTGCGGTGTCGTAAAATTTCCAGCTGCTATAACGGTTTTTATCCGTTCTGAAGCTGAGTTGTCCATCAATGATTTTATTGCTGCTTCTGTAGTATACTTCGTTGCTAAGTGTACTGGCATTCCTTCTGTCAAATACGCGACTTGTAAACTTTCGGTCAGTTTCTCCATTTCGGAAGCATATCCGACGAGATCTTTATTATTTTGCCTTAGTTTACTTAGCTTAGCATTTACCAAACTAGCGCTGTCTCCTCTGAGTCCTTTCTTAAGTGTATCGACTATTTCTCTCAGAGAATTCTCTGTAGTAATCAAAACCCTGGCTTTTCCAGTCAGTCTTGTTTTCACGAATAACACAGCATTACTCTCATGCTCTGCTACGTATACTTGTAGTAGGCTAACCGCATCTACAAAAGACTGTAGTTTGCTTGTATCGACATTAAACTCATTTGGTAATATCTTACCGGCTAAATTGAAAAAATCACTCATACTTAATGCCATTTTATCCTTTTTATCTTTGCACGTTGCTTCTAATACTTCTTTATTAATTAAATTATCACGTGTAATTAATTGAGACGGAACTTTATACCGACAATCTAACACTTTAAATGCTTTCTCTACCTCATCTCTGATTTTGTCAAAATATAAAATACATGTACTCTGCTGATCCTCATCTAACTTATACCAATTCTTATTTATCAAACTAGAGAAATTATTAAATGAATCACACAACTTATTTATTATATCTATATGACTTTCTGAACTTTTAGGAACCTCCTTTTTTAACACTCGCTTACTATTCTCACGAATATATTCTAAACTTAAATTCAATCTAATCTCAGATTGATTCCACGTTACTGCATTTCCATCACTCGAGGACATTTAAAATTAATTGATTCATTATCAATGAAAGGAAATTTAAATAAAATATCAAATACTAACACAAAACAGAATATACCTTTAAAGTTTATAAAAAAAATTCTCACCAATCCTAAATATTCAATGAGCTTTGCTGTAGATTTCTTCTTATCTCCCTCTTAATTTGGCTTTACGCTTTGTATACGGACCATACGAATTGTAGTACCAAAACAACCACAATGATGTAGGTGGTGCTGCTGGTAACTCGGTGTGTCATCTTACAGGAATAAAACTAGCTGTAGCACTGGGACACGTTCTGTTTATTACTTTAATTTACTATTATACATTAAACTACTTATTACTAAAACTAATATTAATAGTAATGGTAATCATAATTATAATGAGAATGGCTAATTAGAATGCCCCTTAAAACACTATCGTTAGCATATTTATACGACGAGTCAAGTTCATCATAAGTAAATATAAATAATACTATTTATGTTTATTTCACGCTCTGAACTTGACTTCGTACGTGCAACCTTCCTAAGTCTTATTTATATAACGATTCATAATTTATTGGAATTAGCTTCAGGGGAATTTATGTCTTTTAATTAAATATTATTAAAACTTATTGTTTGGACCAAAAGGCATCACCGTCTTACAAAGCATCCATTGAGAGTAATTGAAGTTATACTGGGAGCTTACTGATAACTGTTTGGGATATAAACAAATACTCCAGCCTAACTTAATATATTTTATGGTAACCACAATGAAATAGCCAATTTGTAAAGTTGGAAAAACATCCAGGTCCGTGTTTATAATAATTGGGAATCCGGAACGTCAGATGGATATGTAGATGACTTGATGTTAAAGACAATAAAATATTACAATCAAGAAGTTTCTATTGTTCAATAATATATTTTCAAATGGCTCTACGAAAAAATTTCAACAAAAATCCGAGAAGTGATTTGTTTTCAATTATCTCAAACACAAAAGAAATCTGATCGCGTCTAATGTATTGCTCCCATAAATGCGCAGCTTTGTCACAATTTAATCGTTTCTCTATCTCTTACCATTTTTGGGATCCAAAATATACGCCTCGAATTTGGGACACGCTGTGCATGTTCAAAATATAAAATTGTAGGGCACGCTAATAGAAAAGACAATATGTGAAATATTTTAATTTGTTACAGGCCAGTATATTACCAGAATTTATCTTTCAGTCCAACTGGCATACCTTCAGCAACAATGAATTGAAGAGAGACTTCATGTTTGTACTTCACCATTCACAAAATGTTCCGTATTTAAATGCCTACCGTTTATATACCATCGACATTAATTTTTATGTGAAGGTAAATTAGAAAATCTTATTGTTCCTTTGAAATATGTACACTGAGCTGCTTTCAGCTACCGCATTTAGATGAAAAAAGACTGTGGGTGCTTATTTGTATTTAAAGAGAACGAGACAATATATTCGGTATAACAACGTCAAATACAATATACAGAATGGGGATAAAGTGTAGAACTGTTTAATGATTTTAAAAAATGCTTATTCGAATTCGGTAGAAGAAAATGATGACATTTTTTCAAATATGTTAATTAAAATGGAACTCCATGTACCTACTTGAAAGTGATACCTATATACGTAGTAGATGAACCAGACACATTTCATGTTATTATATTCGCTATATAGATCTCAAAACTTGAAGAAAAAACACCCGCAAACGCAGCATTTTTGTGGGATTTATTTGGAAAAATGGTATTTTTTGACCGTTTAGTTTAGGTGATATCGACTGGGACGACTGGTGAAAAATAGTAATCACTCAAAATGATAATAGTATACGCTGCGGCGAACGGGTGGGTGCGTAACTATCTACATCATCTTGACTCTGTATTAATATTTGTTAATGTATTAAAATCGTCGCTTGTACTTGAAATTAATTGATTAATATATTTACCAATCCAATTTTTCAGGTAATCAAGCTATCTTTCACAATATACACTTTTGTTTCTAAAATGAAACTGTAGTTTCGAATGAAGAAGCCATTACTTGGAATAAATAGCAGTCAAAAACAACATAGCTTTGCATATTTTCGCACATTATCACAATATGAAATAAAGCAATGCAACTAATTTCTGTTTTTTTATTGACAGTACCTATCCAAAAAATATTAATCAAGGAATTACAGAAAAAAACTAATAAAACAAATAGTCAACTTATATTATATGATCAAGGTAACCAGATAAGTGACTCAGATTTGGCAAATTAATTCAACATTAATTTAACTTAACCCCCTTTAGATAGATTAGTTCATGACTATGACTATGATATAAACAACTATAGATCAATCAGTATCTTGTCAACTATCTCCAAAGTTTTTGAGGTGAATATTAAAAATTAGTTGTGTAGTTTTTTCACTAAATTTAATATTTTATCGTCCTCTCAACATGGTTATACTTCCAAAAAGAGTACAGAGACTGCATTAATAGAGTTCCATAATAAAATCGTAAGGTCATTAGATAATAAAAGGCAAGTAATGGGCTTATTTATTGATTTTTCTAAAGCTTTTGACTGTGTGGATCATAAACTTCTACTTCTTGAAATATCTAGATATGGAGTAAGATGTGTACCGTTAAGTTTATTAGAGTCATATTTATCAGATATAAGACAAATTGTTCAAGTGAACAATAGTGTTAGCAGTGAACTAGAAGTTTCACAAGGGGTTCCCCAGGGCTCGATTTTGGGCCATTTTTATTTTTAGTTTTTGCCAATGACTTAATTTCTTCTTTGAACGTTATTCCGGGAATAAACTCAACTTGTTATGCTGATGACAGCAATATTTTAATTATTGAAAATAATGCAGATACACTAAAAATATCGACTGAGAGAACATACGATCAAGTTGTAATGTGGTCGGAAAAAAATAATTAAAAATTAAACACCACTAAAACTACTGTGGTGTCATTTAATAATAATGGTCAATTTTTACAAGACCAGTTGTTTGAAAACACTAGTTTTCCTATAACAACTACGGACAACACTAAGACATTAGGAATGACTATAGACCATGGCATAACTTGGAATGTACATATTGGCAACCTCTGTATTAAATTAAGAAAAAGTTGCTATAGTCTTAAATTTCTTGCCAATTATTGCAGTGAAAGCACACTTTTAACACTATATCATGCCAATTTTCACTCTCATTTGAAATATGGCATACTTAATTGGGGTAACTGTTCTACCAAGCAAAGGGTTTTTATTATTCAAAAATATGCAATCAGAATTATTGCAAAGCTGCGAATTCATGTAGGGAGTTTTTTTTAAGAATTTAGAGTTCTTACACTAGCTGGAGTATATATTTTGGAAGCATGTGCGTATATTCATAAGAATAAGTCAATATACGTTGCCGAAAGTGCTTCTCATAATTATAACACTAGGTTTAAGGGTCAATTATTAATACCTAGGCACCGGACGACACTTTTTGAGAAGAATGTGGAGTATCTGGGATGTAAGTTCTATAATACTCTTCCAGACACCATAAAGAATAGTGGCAATCTACACAATTTTAAGTGTAAAGTAAAACAATTTTTGATGGACAAAAATTGCTACACAATAAAAGAGTTTCTAGCATAATATTTTATTTTTGACTGAGACACCAAAAATTTGTTGTTTGGTAGATCTTTCATTTTATTCACTATTTGTTGAGAATTTATTTTATGTATATGTTTATTTTATATGATTTTATGACCTGTTTCACAATAAGTATTGTATAATTTCTTTGTACAATTTTTTTTATTTGGTGAAATAAATTTTTTCTATTCTATTCTATTCTATCTGTGGCTGCAATCGAAAGGCCATAGCAAATGATTTGAAATCAAATGAAATCAGAATCAATGACGAGAAACAGCATGGTACTAAGAATAACTTGAAGTGTTACGAACTCAAGTACCATGGAACGCAATATTCTCATTTAAGCGATTGAAAAAAATTGTTTCATTATAGCAATATAGGCTGAAACACTTTTATGGTGGTATACAAACACCAAGAAGAAAATGGGAGAGATAGGTAAAATCGAAGATTGGCCCATATCTAGTAGGATTAAGACGATCAAAATTACCCCTGTGAAATAGCAATAAGGGAGATGATGAAAATTCAAAAAATCAGAGTAATACTGTTATGACAAGTGTTAAAGGAAACCAAATAGAAGGTAAAGAGTTGCCTAAAATGAGGCTCAAGCCGATAGATCTTAAATATCAGTGAATATATATAGGCTATTCATTCCTGTCGGAATGGTGGCCGCTGATTTCAGCTCATCAGATTCATTTTTTGCGGTGAATCACTCCGCTGTTTTCTCCTTATTTATTTTCCTTTATAAATTACTATGAGTTTTTGCTTCTTCTGTTATCTTCTTCCATTTTTTCCTGTCCTTTATATCTATTTTCCATTTGTTTATATTCATTTTTCGTATATCTTCTCTAATTTGATCTTCCCATCTTGCCTTCGGTCTTCCTTTTAGTCTGCTTAGTTGTGGTGTCCAGTTTGTTATTCTTCTTATTATTGTTGATGTCTCCCTTCTAGTTACATGTCCATACCATTTTAACCTTTGAGCTTTTATGAACCTCACGATATCTTCTCCTTTCATCTTCTCTCTAATTTCATGATTCATCATTTTTCTGAATTCCCCCTCTTCTGTTTTCACTGGGCCAAAAATTTTCCTTAATATTTTTCTCTCAGCTATCCTTAAGTTTTCTTCGTTTTTACTTGTCAAACACATAGTCTCTGCGGCATATGTCATTGTTGGTCTTATAGCAGCTTTGTACAATTTCAATTTGGTGTTTTTACTTAAATGTCTGTCATTCATCAATTTATTGTACTTCCAGTGAATATTCGTCCCAAAAAGGGTCCTGGTACCATCTTAAGATCGAAAGCTTTCTAATTTATCGTAATAGGTAAAGCATTTCAGTATTCAATCAATGTACACACACCGTTATCATTATCTGGAAATTGTAACCTGTTTTCTATAACTACAAGTTCAGTCACATTAGGCAGTAGATATGACAATAAACATCTTGCACACTTTTTCATTTAACTGAATTTATAATCTAGACATAGCTGTTAGATAATAAGAGTTTGAAATCCATAATATTTGAGTGCGCGCAAAAACGCCAGTTGAAAATTATTTGATGACATAAACAGTAAGGACGCAGTACACGTATATACATATACGCTGTTGATCAGGAAATCGCATGAAGTTTCAGTTTGTTCTCAGACAAGTTAGAATAGATTTGGGAATTTACATTGGAAAAGAAGTGTAATAATAATATACAATGCAAAAAATAGGAATTAAAATTTGTGCATTGTTCCATCGAGTAAAAGTACTACAATAACCACCCCGGAGAAGCGTTTTATACGAGTCCCCAAAAATAATTTGAAACGGAGAAAATTATGGATTAGGCAGGCTAGACGTAAGCCCAAAGAAATTTCCATGAATATATTTATGTGAAGATCATTTTGATGTGAGTACCTAAGCATAAAAAACCTACATATGAGCCAGAATTAAATTCACAAAATATATTTATCTACAAATTGAGCTATTTATCTCGAATAATGGAAACTATTATTGGTACCTATACTTCTGATAAAAAGATATTCAAGTATTTTAATCGTAATTAGACATTATTTAACAATTAATATCTATGTATCCTATTATAATTATGGTTATATTGAAACTGAAGTAGTTCAAAACCATATTATTGACTTTACGGAACGGGAACGCTCAAATATCTCAGTAACGGTTTGACATAATTGGTGAGTGGACATTTGGTATGCTGTAATTATCAATAGCCCCGAATTTAACAATGATTTTCGCGAATGTTGCCAACTCTTCAAGAGTTTTCAACTTTTCATATCCAAAAAGAATTTTCATACCAATTTTTCGCTTATAATGCCAGTCAATTAAAAGCGTTTTCGATTATAGAATTTATTTTTTTTCTGCGAATTTCAAAAATTGGACGAAGTACAAAAAGCAATGGATGATAGTTCGTTTAAGAAACCTAATTTGGCACTTAATACCTCACGCTCCCTGGAAGTGGAAGAAAATAATCCTGGCTCTAGCCTTGCGGATCGGGAACCAAAAAATAAAAACGTTGGTGTTACCGCAAAACCGCATTTTCCTAGGAAACACAACTAAATTTCAAACTCCTTCTCACATTGAAGGAACGTCGCCACTTGTGATAGGCTGAACAAAAAATATCCCCTGCAAAATAATTTGAGAAAAAAATGTGCATTGAAAAACTTCGTAGATTCTTAAAGATGTTCTGTTATCTTACCGTAGCGAAGTTCATAGTTTATTGGGTTTACTGTGTCTTCACAAGCTTTCTAGCATACTTCGATGGACAATAAGTTCTTTGAAAATATGAAAATATCAGAAACTATAGTGCAGTTTTTAAACCAATTTAAATGGTTTGCTTTGGTCTTGATGATATTTTAAGATATATGCAATACCCTATTTGATCACATCTGCAAGAAATTTTCTGGATTGAGTTGGTTAGTTCGGTGATGAACAACTATTGATTCCCCAACATCCTCAACACGTATGAATTCAAGTGTCGTACCGATGCCTGGATAGTTTGGGTTTTGCTACATCGGTTGGGGCTGGCTGCTCATCACTTCTCCTGTGTAACCACATCAGATTAGATTCAAGCTATAGCGGCAATCGTCTCGGAATGAAACACAGACGTGTATCGACCAAGGCTAAAAAACATTTTTTTCTAGCTCCATTTATACCAGCCCTAGTACCATGGTTTTTTTTTACCTCCGGTGGACCAGATGATTTCTCCAGAATTACCTGGATGGGACGATGATGTTCATTCGCTCAGTGAATATCTTCTTCGGTGTCATTTTATCAAAACTCATGTGAAATATGGGTTCATCTGGAATTGTCCCAGTTATATCAGTGTGACCTTCTCGTACATTGATCGGGAACCATAATTCTCCCGATTTCAGCCTAAGGCCTACGCCCTCACAAAAAGTTCCAGAGGAGGAAAGTGATAAGCGCTTCCAATGATGCGTTCCCCGTGCTGCTCATTGCCCCAGTAATACTAAGGAGGGCTTGTCTTTGGATTGCAGTTGATATGGTCACTTGTAGTCACTTTTGTCCTCCTCCACCAAACTATTATTCCATAGGTGATCGTTGATCTTATTACAGTTGTGTTAAGCCAGCCTCAGGTCGTATTCCTCAGGGTCTTCCCATAACTCTAGCCAAAAAAGTCTAGACGCCCTGGTATTAATTTTTTCCAGATTTGTCTTCCAGTTCAGTTTGGAATCAAGGTTCGCTCAGATATTTAAGTTTCTGTATATTTCTACTTCTTCTCTAAACAGCAGTACTCTACCCTATACTCTACCCTGTGGGAGAACTCTTCTATTTGGAAAAGCAGCTAGTTTGGTTTTTTTTTGGTTAACTAAAATAAAAGGCACCATTCCTCCACAATTCGTAGTGCTTCTTGCATGACACTTATGATTATCTCTGGGAATGTCCCATTGGTGACAATCACTATATGTCGTCCGCAAAGCCCTGGGTCCATATGGCTTGATCATTCAACCTGCCAATCAAGTCATCCACCATTAGGTTCCATAAAAGTGGTGAAAGTATTCCATAGTACATCCTTCAGTTGTCCTAACCGTTCAGGATATATCATACACATGTGCTGTTATTCTTCTATGCCCGAGCATGTATGTAGTATGATTCAGACTCCTTTCGAGACCTGAGAACAAATTATGTACGGCAGCTTCTTCTGATTTCTCTGCTTAAGAATCCCATTGTAGTAGGGGTAGGAGGGGGTTGTACACAATGGTACAGTTTCTCGTTTTGTTTTTTTATCATTCTGAGTTTTCTCAATTGTGGATTGATGAAGTTACTTCTAGGAATACTTTGCAAGTACATACAAAGCCACCATTTCAATCAGAAGCCAAGTAAAAAAGGTATTGGGCTTTTTTTTAGCTTGACATTTTGTCCATTGTGTACTATAAGTACCTATATGGTGAACAATAAAATACCTAGTGGTACACAATGAAACTTACATAGCAGATATACAGTGTGTCCCAAAAAGTTTTATACAAATGGAGAAAAAGTTTATCTTACATTTCACAGAAAAAATTCTTGATAAAAAGCTCTGCATGACTTGTAGATCCATAATCAAGTAAAAAATTTTTAAAACATTGGCTGGAATACAGGAAAAATCAAAATTATGATTTGGAGTGATAGTAAAATACGTTCAAACTGTAGTGGAGAGCAAAATATTCATTGAAATTGTTATTAAGTATCAAAAAATGATGCACACTTGTAGATTAGTGATTTTTCCAGATAAAAATTACAAGATTATTGCAATAAACACGTCAGCAATTGTTAGATTAATGCGCAGTACGAAACATCGTAAGATTCCGTTCATAAAAAGTGCCTGATTTTGTTTTACTCATCCTTATTAAACACGTTTTGGATAGAGTGCTTTGGAATATCTAATAACTGTCAACAAATGTCAAATGTTACATAAGTGTGTGTGTTTGCAATAATTAGAAATGCCAATAAAATTGAGTATTAAAGATAAAATTGAAATTGTTCTCATTGTTGGAGAAAAGTATAAAACATGTAGAGAGGCAGCAGAAATCCTTAATAAGAGACACCCTCATAAAACAATATATTTCACAACAGTCAGATATGTAATAAATAAATTCAAGAGTTCTGGAAGTGTTGAAAATTAATTTGGAAAAAAACATCGGGCATGGGTTAGAAATGAAGGTATTGAAACTGATGTGATGCTATCGGTCGTGGAAAATCCAAAATATTCACTTCGAAAACGATCCAATTTATTGAATGTAACTAAAACTATAGTTGCACAAATTTTAAAGTCAATTAAATTTAAACCATACAAACCCCAATTTACCCATACTTTAAAAGAAGGAGATGATGAACGAAGGTTCGAATTTTGTGCTCGTATCCAAGGAGAATTGGAAGATAACAGATTTATCAAACGACACGTACTTTTCTCTGACGAAACAACGTTTACGTCTAATGGTACAGTAAGTTCACAAAATTGTCGATGGTGGAGCGATGTTAATCCCAATTTCCACGTCCAAACCAGAGATCAATATTCATTTAAAACGAATGTATGGTGTGGCATTTACAAAGACAGAATTGTTGTACCATTCTTTTTTCGAAATAACATGAATGGGGAAAGAAACGTACAATTTTTAAATAATCAGTTGTCTGACTTTCTTGATGAACTACCACTAAATGAACTAGGAAAAATATGGTACCAACAGGATGGAGCAACTGTCCTGCCATTATCAGTTTCTTCGGGACTGTCCGTTACTGAAGACGACAAAAAATCGACATCAGAAAAGATGTGTTTATTTAAGCGGAAAATCCCAGTTGACTCAAATCCTGAAATAATATTCTCAGGATTTAACGCTTTAGTAAGTGCGTATCCAACACACTCAGCTATAATGTTATGGGTACTCCAGGATGATTCACAAGCCACGCATCAATAGCAGTATTGTAGATAGACTTAAACGAGTAAAACACTGTTTTGTCCAGTGGCTGAAGTTTGTTGCTGGTATAGGGGGGAGAGTCAAAATGACTACCCCAGCAGCTTTTGCAATTTGTAGCTTCTGCAATTTGCAGCTTCTACAATTTGCAGTTACACATGAGATTCATGATTATCATAAATAAGGATGGAAGGTATTTCTTAAGTAGTCTGAGAATATTTAATAAAATGTTCCAGCACTTCGAGAAATAATTCGGATGTCATCCACCCACTTGGATTAGCTAGTCCTAGGGTGCCTAGTGGAGCTCCAGATAGCATAATCTGCTAGAGTTTCTTGCGAGGAAATACCATTGCCTGTGGCAGAAATGTTCCATCAGCACGAATAATAGCAACTGTAGTAGCTAGTGTACCTCTTTCAGCACTTGAGCATTGTTTCAACTGATTTACCCCCTTTTTGGCAAAAGCCCTTTGAGGCTGCTGCACTTTGTACCAGTCTCATCGAGGTTATAAATTCGGAGCTCTTTGACAGCTGATGGATATTTTTCATAAATGTTTCCCAAATTCGTGAAAAACAAATTAACGTTATGTTTATTAAAGGAAGTGAGGCGAGACAGGGAGCAAGCTTCGGGCTTCCTGATACTTAACAATGCTGTTCTCTGAATGAAAGCTCGCAGCCAATCCTTGCTGGAGCATTTCTTGGTATGCCAACTTTCCGGTGTTTTGATGTTATTTCTTATTGTCACAAGCCAATTGCCTGACTTTTGTGGTGTTGAGTCCGTAAGACATTTCACCACAAGTCTTGATATAGTCTTATAATGAATCCTCCTGAGCTTTGGTAAAAACAGACCGGACAGCATAGTTTGGTTCCATTCGAGCATTTGGGTCTTTTCTCTGTTTTGAAACGTATCTTCTTGACGTTATAAATATCCGCAGCCTGTCTAAATTATGTTTTATTTTATAATCTCGTACCTCAGCAACAGCAGCGGCCATAGCCGCAGGTGTACATTTTGCTCTGGTTCTTTCTTTTTTTGGTCGGACCAAGACGCATCTGCGAATAAAATATTTCATTTAGCATGATCTTATTTTGGAGTACCATTTTGAAAGTATAAATAATATCAAACTTTGAAATAAACTGGCCAACTAATTTATACTGGAATTTCTAAACTCAAAATAGATTGATGGTCATAATGGTACACAATGACACACGTATCATTCTGTACTACAGTTCATATATTACTGTGTACCACCTTGCAATAATTCTATAAAAATATTGAAAACTCATACTTCCTGAACGTTGAATGAAGGCAGATTTATAGGTAAGGAGACCAATACATGCATTATATCAAAGCCACTAAAACGAAATTCTTGAGAAATACCAGGAAGGAACGAAAGTGCATTATTTGAATGTTAACAACAAAAAAACTTCTTACACGTGAAAACAACAACCTCCGTCGCAATTGGCCAACGATCAACTGAAGCGCGGCCAAATACATTGGATGATTCTACCCGTATATGTTTGTGTGGTGCGGCGTGCAGAACGGTTTGGCGCGAGATTTGAATGAGTATGAGGGCTCTGTTTCATTGTGTAATATGGTTCATTTTTTTTTCAGTGTTCACTGGGGTTCTATTTTTCAACTCAGGGTATTGTAGCTGTGATTCTGTACACAATTTCAATCCTGGTAAAATACCATCTCGTAAATTTTTATAAAATACTTTCTTCATTATAGTTTTTTCCTCGGTCGTCCAGTAATCTGAAACAATAGATCTTTATCAAAGACATGAAAAAAAAAAAAATTTTATAGTGAATCAGAACTGGCTAAAGGACTCCCGTTGATGGCCTTTCAATTGTTAATTGGTCACCATCAATAAAGTACTTTACCTCTTTCTCAGAAATGAAGTCTCAACAACAGTTTCGTTTATGATAGGGAATGTTTTCCATAAGTCTTCACTCCTGTGTGATTTCTGAAAATATATTGATCGAGAATATATAGTGAAGTCGCTTTCTTTTTGCCCGTTTGGGGGACCCCGTGATTACTTCAAAGCCACAGAGCAATATCGGAGTAATGCCGTCAACCTTCCCGTCTCCTCTTGCGTATACTGCATAGGTTAGGTTGCAGTATGTTCGGATCATAAATTTGCGTTTTCTTTGGGAGCAGCCCAGGTGCAACAACCCCGGTGCTGTTTCAGTGCACGGAGTATGGAAAAGAAAGCGACTTATACTGATACATTCGGAGATTAATAAATCCTAGCATTCATATAATTCGTTAAAATGGAATATTTTAATGTAAAATGTACTATAATACACCATAGTATAGGAGTAATATGTCTAAAAACTATGGTGTGCAGTGATTCGATTTTGTTTTGACCTTTTCTTGGAGAACCATGTGCTCATTTCGTCCTAGTTCCATGTTAGCCGCAAGATGGTGCCAAAATCATTTATGAAGTATTTGACAGCAACTAGTTATGCAACGTACACATCACAGCGTTTTCTACGTATAGTGATTTCGATTCTTATTGGTTCCTTCAACATAAACCGTTTCTCAAACTAATAGCAATGAAGTCAACACGAAAAACTTTCGCAGGACTGACCACTGTCGGTGAGTCCCGGAAGTAGAACAAAATCTCAAAAATCAAGTAAGCGAAGAGTCGTAAGGAGACTTATACTCTTGTTTAACTCTATCTAAACCAGCAAGAGCATGTATTGCTTCTATGGCAACATCGAATCGGTCTGGTATAAAAACGGAAGCAAAGTCGAAAATATCACTTATTTTTCTTGCTTCTAACATGAACCTTCCAATTAGGCGAAATCTTGTACGAATCATAGGGTGTATGTGTTTTGATCTATATTTCGTGCACAAAACATTTTCATATGAGATAATCAGTTTATCATATCTTATGAGTCCTAATACCTCATCCTCCGGCATGACTGGAAAAATTGCGTTTTTCAATGTTGGGCATGCATTCACATGCACTTGGCCGAGAACCAATTTGCCAAGTATTGAAACTGATCGATCGCCTTTCTTTTATTTGGAACGCATGTTCTGTAGTGTTTTCTTATAGTGTATTTAGAATAATGACCTTTGCTAGAAGGACATACTCTATAATCTATTTCAGACTTTCAAGAGCTATCCTTCGGTCTCCTGCTTACAATTAAAAATCCCTCATTATATTCTTTATTTGTATTGAATTCAAAGCAACCCCTTTTCCTTATGACGTCAATAATAGTTTTTCTATCATTGCAACCTACAACTAATTTTGATAAAGATTATTCAATTAATTAACTAACCACTCTAACCATTTATTGATTATTACTGAATGACCTAAATTTTAAAACCGAAAGAGCAAAGATCGTATCTCACAAGTATGAAATAATCATTCTGATATCTCCATACCGACCCAATATAGTGTGGATTCTTTGGAATTCTAACCTTTTTGCATTAATTTTATTTAATTCATTCTAATTACCTACATCGTATACACTCTGAAGGATTTTCTGAATTCTGATTGATATTATTTCATGTTATTTCTAAGTGAAGCATATTTTCAATATAGACATTATTTAACAATCTTAACAAAAAAATAATACAAGTACCTACCTTTTAAACTTCTTCGATATCTCTATGTGCCTTTTCCAAATGAACTGGAAGCTTTGAAAATAGATTCTTGCAGAATATACAAAAATACTTCTTACTTATACTTTTTGAGTTTGGTATTCTATTAATATCAACCTTTTCGACGTTTTTCGGAGGAGAATATGACAGAACTTTATTTAGCAATACATCATCTTGCATTTTAAGCACTCCGTTGGTTGAAGGAATGATGGTTTCATTTAAACTTGCTTTCGGAAATTCTGAAAAATGCGATATTGTTTCTGAAATTATAAAACTTGTGATAATTCGAATTGTTGCAATAAGTAGTTAACAAACTTAGGAGTGGGATATATTAATTCAATATAATTTCTAAAAAAATCATATGTAAAATTATTGATGAAACATTTACTTCAATAGTTATTTAGTAATTTTCAAATCTGATAAAAGCACCATCTTGTGATGAAGATGAAATGTTGATATTGTATCCACATACTTTCAAACGGAAATGACAGAGTAATAAATTAGGTGAGTTCCTTGTAGGTGAACTTTTTGCCATTGATGTCACGAATTAACACATTAATTATTGCATCGCCTAATTTATGAATACCCCCTGTAATATTGTATTTGTAAGTTAAATGCGCATGCGCGAAACACTGTTTGTTTTTTTTTTTGTGAAGAAGAGCGGGGAGAATATATGAACTGAGACACGAGGGCGAGTAGCACGCGCGCGCAATCAATACCAACGCAATAGACAGTCAATAAATGTAATACAATTGCAACAATAAAATATGTTTCAATAAAATATATTTCAATAAATGTGTATAACAATATATCAATATACAGTCCACGAATACCACTTGCTGTTGTCAACAAAGTTTGATCCTTTGAAGCCGGATCCGTGATTCTGAGTGTAACATGCTACTGGAAGTCAGTCAATAAAGAATCAAAGGTTACAAAATAGGCAGAGCTCCTGGATAGCCGCTGTAAGTACCTACATAATAATCCTTTATCTAAAATTCTGTTGAGTTTTTAAATATAATAAAATATCTCGACCTCTGCGGTATGGCGGGAAACCTAAAAGTGTTGAGGGGCCAAGTAAAAAGTAAGGTAAGTAGATTCAAAAGTTATTTAGAGAGTCTCAATAAAGACAATTTATCAGAGTCGGAGATTCATCAATTAATTGTTCGTTTAGACAGATTGGAACCTACGTTAGACCAATTTGAAAATATTCACGAACAATTGATTGAGGAGAATCCCGACGAAGCTAACACAAAGAACCAGGAGGAGTTTGAGGTCATTTACTATGAAGTTGTGGCTAACGCAAGACATATACTGAAAAAATATAATACTGATAATAATATTGTTAATGATAGTTCATCTGTAGCGTCGAGAAATATTTCCAATTCGAGTACAAATAGCACGTCTACTTATAAGTTGCCGACATTTGACGGAAAATACCAGGATTTGGCCGAGTATAAAGATACATTTCTTGCGGTCGTCGATGGGGATTCGTTTCTGACGGATTCGCAAAAATTTTACTATTCAAGGTCAACTCTGGGTAAAGAGGTTTTAGAAGTAATCAAATCTCTTGAAATAGATGAAAATAATTACGCTACAGCTTGGAAATTGCTCCAAGAAAGATACGAGAATAAGTCGTTAATAATTCATAATCACATTCAATCAATTGTTGAATACCCACCGCTGAAGAGCGAGTTATGGAAAGAATTACGCTCGTTGTATGACACGTTCAAGCGCCATTTGAGGTCTCTAGAAGCACTAGGGGAAAGTGTAACTTCTTGGACAGGTTGATAATTTACATTTTAGCAAATAAATTCAATACTAATACCAGGAAGGATTGGGAGATTTTAAAGTGTGATGGGGACTTGCCAAATATGACAGATATGCATAAGTTTTCTGAATAAATGTTAAATTCTCGAAAAGCTAGAAGGTCGTTAAAGCGATTTACATTTACAGAATAAAAATAAAAATAATTTTTCTCATAAAAGGGGACCTTCTAGTCACAGTTTAGTAGTTAGTAATAGAAATATCATGTTATTTTTGTGAAGAACCGAATCACACTGTATATAATTGTAACAAATTCTTAAAGCTTTTAGTGTCAGATGGAATTCAAGAGTTGAAACATGGAAAATTGTATTTAAATTGTTTTAAAAGTTAACATGTTTCAGTGAATTGTAGGGCACAAAGATACATTAAATGCAGAAAACCGCATAATGTTTTAATTCACATTGCCGAAAATAGTCCTAGAAATAATAATAATAACGCACAACCTGCGACCGAAAGCCAAGACCAAATGGCGGGCGTAACTTAACCGACATCCAGCGGCGTAGTTGGGAGAGATAAAAATTCCTACAACATAGACCCGATTCAAAACAAAAATTCGTCAACTTCTGCTTTAATGACCGAATGCAATGTTAGTCCGCGAACGTCACAAGTACTTCTTTCGACGGCGATAGTTAATAGTTTGCTAAAGCCTCATGTATGTCGCTTTCTAAGTCGATGATGTTATCGATTGTGCTTTTGTGTTTTCTAAATCCATTCTAACTCCCAAACAAGTCTGTTATTGATTATTTTTTCTAGTAATTTGCACATGGTGCAAGTTAGGGATATGGGTCTATAAGAATCGACTAATAATTTATTTTTCCCTGTCTTCTGAATGGGTATGATTATTCCTTGTGACCATTTTTTTGGGAACGTATGTTTTGTCCATATTTGATTAAATATTTTTAGCAGTGTTGCTTTAGCTGTTTCTGGGAAGTGTTGCAGAAAGCTAATAGGCACGTTGTCTGGCCCTGGGCTGCAATCATCAAAAGAAGTAAGTGCTTCGTCAAACTCGCTCTTTAGGAGGGGCTTGTTGATGTCCGTGTCTGTATTGTTAATGTGAAAGTTGCGTAGACTGGTTTCATTATTTTCCAGAAAATTTTCTTCGAAAGCAGCATCGCTAGATTGTTTCTCGTAATTGCTGGCTAGTAAATCAGCAATTTGTTTTGGATTGCTAATGATTTGTCCGTTATCTTCTAAGGCAGCAATTTTCTGATATGATTTGTGTCCCGATATTTGCCTAATTTTTTCCAGATAGTGCTAATATTAGTTGAACTATTTATATTTTGTACGTAAGTCTTCCAGCACTCTTTTCCACTTTTTTGAGCGTATATCTTGTCTTAGCTCTAAGGTTCTTAAAACTTGCTAGATTTTCAAGAGTCTTGTATTTTTTGTAGCGATTAAATGCTGCTTTACTTGCTTTTATTGCCTGACGACATTCGTCATTCCACCAGGGTACCGGATTGTGGCTTCTGATGGTTTTCTGTCATCCCAATACTGTCTTTGGCGGCTTGTTCAATTATTTTGGTGAACTCGTTAACTGTTTCGTCAATATCCTCTGTTATTTTGTATTGAGAAAGTAATGTTTCAATATTTAGGGAAAATTGATTCCAGTTTGCATTGTTAAGACGCTATTTTTGTAAAGGTTTGCTATTTTCTGCGCCGGTTCTAATGTCAGAGATTATTATTGGGAAGTGATCGCTGTCATAGAGATATGGCATCCAGTTTAAGAGAGGAGTAATAGCGACATCACATATAGTCAAGTCTATAGCAGACGATGTCCCATTGTATGAGTTGAATCTTGTGCTAGATCCATTATTAAGCAAAGTGAGGTTGTAGTCATTCATAATTTCCTCAATAAGATTACCTCTATCGTCTTGTTTCTCCGATCCCCACAATAAATTGTGACCGTTGATGTCTCCGACAATTATACGAGGTTGAGGTATTTGTTCAATCAAGTTCACCAAATCATTTTTATTGAGAATAATATTGGAAGGAATGTAAATATTACAAATATTTATTTTAGATGGATAGAAAACAGTAACCGCAACAGCTTCTAGATCTGAGATTATGTCAATTTTATTTGATTGAATATTATTTTTAACGTATGTGGCAACACCCCCCAGCTCCTTTCTCCAGTGGGTCTGTTTTTATAGTATATGTTATAGTTTTTCAAGTTATGTAGCTTAAAAGACAATAATTATTTTGGTTAACAGTGGTGAATATCGAAGCCGATTCAAGAAGGTAAAATATTTGTAGTGATCATCATATAGTCCACAATTTCCGTACCTTCGTATTCAGTATGCTAGTAATAGTTTGATATTTCTCATTTCCCGACTGGTTGATTTTTTTGTGTGTGTAAACTTTCACTTTATTCAGTTTTATAAATAACCGGCAATACTGAATTATTGTAATTTGCTTTGAGGAAATTTATTTTCATCATAGAAATTAGTTATTAATAGTAAAGAAATTTAATTTTCCGCAAATCGCTAGGAAATTTTGACATTCCTGTCAAAATTTCTTGAAGAAAAAGTCAGGACTTCCTTACTGTAAGGAAATGTCATTTCCTTACTGTAAGGAAATGATATTTCCGTACAGTTGTTAGTGTTCTACATAAATGATTGAAAACACATTGCTTATAAGGAATTAATTTATATTTTGAAAACATCAAGTCATTGCGAATACATTTTTAAGATCAATTTGTTATATTTACAGTAATTTGACAGTTAGTACAATTATTGAACTTTGGAGGAACACTCTTAGAACTATGAGAAACATTTTGGACAACATGCAGGGTGGTAGGGTCATTTTGTTGAATATTTTGTACTGTGAAAATTTTATTTGCCTCCTCAACCTTATCGTTAAGCGATTCTTCGATATATCCTTCAGCAACGTTTGATGACTTCCATCCGCCATGCCTCTTTAAACTAGTTATGTCGGCACCAGATTCAACCAATATTGTTGCAGAAGACCGACGAAAGCAGTGACCAGTATATTCTGTCGGATTTACCAAGTTCAAATAAGTAGCAACTATTTTGGGCATTTTTCTAAATTGATGAATTCCTACCACTTGTCTACAACCCTTTCCGCTTTGATATTTAAAGAAAAATCGGTCACTGTTCATATTTTCTGGTCTTAACGAAACATACTTTCGATAAACATTCAAGTAGATCTGATTAATTACAAATGATCTTGGTTTGTTGGTTTTCGAATCAGGTATGCTGATTAAAAGCTTAGATTCTAAGACTTCTATATCGTGTACAGTCATTCGGACTAACTCATCCATTCTACAGGCCCCAGAAATACCAAATATTACAGCCACCTAAAAAATAAATAAAGCTATAATCTAAATAGAAATTAAAACCTTGTAAATTACCTTAATCATTAAACTTTCTTTATCTGGAGCTTCCTGGATAAATTTTTCAATTTCTTCCTTCGTTAAAATCTTAGATTTTTTTGCCCTATAACCTTGAGCTTGCCGTTTCAATAAAGAACGAAGTTTTGAGTATGTAGATATATCTACATTGTGTTTAAGTGCAAGGGTTGACTTCAGCATTGAATAATTGGCCCATAATGTTGAAGATTTCATCTTTAAACAAAGGTCTAGGAAGTATGCCATTACAACATTTTCTGAGAAAGAACTCGTATTTTTACTCATGCGATAATCCATAAAACGTCTGTATGCATTTTCGGGTCCGTTGAACTATAGGGAAACACGAATTTTTGACTGATTTTGCGAAAAATCGATAGTACTCACCTATTTTGAGAATAATCCGTCAAAAAATTTGCGGGTTATACACAATTTACAAAGAAAAATCCAAAAAAAGATTTTTTTTCGCCACTTGAGCCATTACTTTTTGGCATGATATTTCATACAAAAAACAGTTTAAATGTATTGCTCTGTACATGAAAGTGATCAACAACATGTGTTCTCGCTATCTATGAAAAAAATCCAGTTAGATTCTTCATAATATTGTTTAAATTACCACTTTTATAAATATATATTTGACAGGCAACCAGTTTGGATATAAATAATTTTAATAATAATCGCATACACAGATATGCAACCTACAAAACATACAATATTTGTAGCGTGGTTGCCAGCTGTAATCGACTACTCGACAATCATGCTACATGACTATTAAGATACGAAATTAAATATTGTATCAGACTATAATTTTAGTAAGATTCATTCAAGACAAACCCAAGAACATAGATGAAATTATAAACACATTTTATATATGATGATATCATTATATTGCGTATTTGAAGAAAGGGAAACAAAAAATATATAATCATTGTATTCAGCCTTCCCCTCAAAAAATATCCAATACTTTGTAATCCACATCAAGTCATTCCAGAAGGGGAAGGGAATATAATAATTGGATTCACCCTTCCCCTTCTAGAATAACATTATTCTAGAAGGGGAAGGGTAAATCCAATTATTATATTCTCTTCCCCTTCTGGAATATCTTTTGAGGGCAAGGCATTCGCCTTGCCCTCAAAAGATATCCAATACTTTGTAATCCACATTAAGTTATTCAAGAAGGGGAAGGGTGAATCCAATTATTATATTCCCTTCTTGAATATCTTGAGGGGAAGGCAAATGCCTCCAATTATTTGTAATCCACATTAAGTTATTCTAGAAGGGGAAGGGTGAATCCAATTATTATATTTTTGTTCCTCTTCTTGAATAGATTGATGTGCATTACAATGCATTCATCCCTCTCATCCAATACTTTCTAAGATGAAATTCGAATGCAATAATTAATTAATATTTTAAAAATATCATGATTCTCAAGTAATCGTTTACAGCTGGCAACCATGTTACACATTGCGCTAGAGCTTCTATGTCATTTGTCATTTGATTTAATTGTTTTCATACAAATTTTTAGCCTGTCAAATATATATTTATAAAAGTGGTAATTTAAACAATATTATGAAGAAACTAACTGAAATGTTGTTATAATTAGCGAGAAAACATGTTGTTGATCACTTTTCCGTACAGTGCAATTCATTTAAACTGTGGTTTGTATAAAATAACTAGCCCAAAAGTTATGGCTCAAGTGGCGAAAAAAAATCTTTTTTTGGATTTTTCTCAGCAAAATATGTATAACCCGCAAATTTTTTGACGGATTATTCTCAAAATAGGTGAGTACTATCGATTTTTCGCAAAATCAGTCAAAAATTCGTGTTTCCCTATAGTTCAACGGACCCTGCATTTTCGTACTTTTCTCTTGATTTCTTTGGCAATAATTCTAATGAAGCAGTATTCACTGCCTCAACCAGCTCTGGAGGAGTCCCAGGAATGGAAATTTCATCATCACCTATCATTTTACTTTCGAGAACACCAGCAATTAAATTTATTAGCGTCAAGTTTGACAATTCAACCTCAATACGTTTCCATAGTAACCCAAGTAATTTTATTAGGATTTTCAAAGCACCATTTATTTGGGAATAAAATTATCGCGTTTTTTTTTAAATCAATCAATATCTGTCGAATTTTAAACGATTTGCGGAAAAATAGTATGTTTACCTCGTAGGAAAAGCCACATTCCTGGACTCTGTGTTGCTAAGTCTCGGCTTGCGCCTCGACTTAGCAATCTTCACAGTCGTCCAGGAATGTTAAGCTTTTCCTACCCGGTAAACAATGTACTATTTTTTTCTGTTTTCCGGATTTTTATTTTTAAGTGTTGTCGAGTTGAAACTCGTTTTAGTGATTTTCATGGGATAATGCAAATGTTTAATAAAAGTTAATTTATTCTAGAAGCTTGGTTTTTTTCCTTTTTTTTATTATTGCTAAACAATTAATGGGTATTAAATAGCCGGCTCTTTATTGAATTTACGATTTTATGTGTTTTCATTACCGGACATTTAAATACAGTTACTATAAATATTTCAATTTTCCTTCCGAGTCTTATGTTTACTACTCTGTGTGTCGATAAGTAGAATCATTTGAACCTGATAAAAATAAATCTATTTTCTCATTTGAAAAGTAATGTACCGTTTTAAATTTTTAAATCCAAAGGGATATACGAACTTGGATGTGGCTCAGTTACGCTTGTTCGTTTACCCGGCAGAT
>CAJUYG010001184.1:0-51138 GCA_910591675.1 Galerucella calmariensis
TGAAAAATATAAATAAAGTATCACTTTTTCTTCGAAACTTAGTCTTAGACATTGTTAATAAACAATACAATGTTTAAAGAAACTGTTTATTATTTTATTTTAACTAGTTTTTTTGCACTATCTTTTTGTTCGGAAGAATGTGGTGATTCTGTTGATTGTTTGGAAAAACAATTAGTTTCCCAAATCGATCAGTTTGAAAGAGAAGAAAGTTTTGGAGGATTTATTAGTTTGAAAAAAAATGGAAGAACCAGTAAAAATGTCAAAGAAAAAGAAGATTTGTTTGAGAGATCTTTGAGATTTTTAAGGGAGAACGAATTAAGAATCGCAGTTCCTGAAAGTGAAGGAAGAAGTTTTGAAGAAGGTAAAATTATAACCTTTATTATATTTATATCCAAAGAGGATCAAATTTTTTAATCTATTGTTGATCTACATTTTTGTTTATTGTTTTTTCAAACTATAAAAAAAATCAATTTAAAAAAAATTAGTATCTTCCGAAAATATCAAAGTTTCTACAAATTATTGCAGCATTGAACCAGATCAGTCTAGTATAAATTTGATTGAAATAAAATAAATATTATTATTCTTGTGGTTGGAAATTTTTTGGCCGTGAATCAATCAATTGATAATTTTATTTATATATTCATATCCATGTTTTTCCTCCACAAATTAATCTTTAAGTTACTCGAAAATAAAATATTGGTATCTTCGTTAATTTAAGCTGGAGTACCTACCTACCTCGTGACTTATATCTGCCAATCGTGCTCAATTCTACGTATTTTATAATTTGGTGATAATAACTTTTTAAAAACCAATAGAAGATTGTACCTGTCCGTGAAGAGAGATTCACTTGGTCTCTCTTCGCATCATTGCCAATGCCATTGCAAGTGCCGAAGCCAAGTTCAGAATAGAGATGTTAACGTTATTTTTTTCAAATATGATTTTAAAATACTTTTATTGAAATAATACACTAATAATACTCAGATATAAGTATTTAACAAGTTCTCGCCTTATCTTATCTTATCTTTCGAAGTTAAATTTGGAATATTAATCATTAAATATTTCTCAAAAAAGAGTAATAAGTATAATAAAGTTTTAGGAGGTGAAGAGTAAACCTGTGAATTTTACCAAAATGTTTTCTGCTTCAAGATGCTAACACGCATATACTTCATTTAAATTTAATGTAATTTGACAATACCCTGCTACTTAGCCATGATTTTTTTTAGTACTTTTGGTCTAGTGTAACTATTGTTAATGTGATGACCCATATTTTTAATCCCTTTGAAGGAAAAAGCCGCTCAATGGCGTCCATAAAATTCTTTTGTCCACGACCACCTAATAATAAGTCAATATTTTACCTCCTACCTAAAGGTATATGGTACCCATATATCAACTGTCGTGAATTATGGTTCATAATACACTGTAGTGTATTATGGTTCATAATTCACGACTAGAGATGGGGGTACAATATGAAAATAAACTATTAAATCTGTGTATTGTGTTCAGGAAATTTGTTTCTGACATATATCGTATCTATAAAATATTGTAATTTTTAGTATTGATACTTTTCATAACGATATATTCTAATATTAAGTATTTTAAAACAATATATTTATAACGGTACGTTGTATCGATACTTTCTACAGTATCGCCCATCTCTATATATGTCAAATTATTTGAAGTAGCTGCCACAACATTTTGAGGTTAGTAATATGCCAAATCGCTACTGACCTTTATTTATTGATAAATAAATTAAGTGTCGTGGACAAAGTATAGTATTCTACTCGCAATTTATGGCCAAAATTCACTTGGGTGACTTGCGCCCAGCGCTTGCGGCTCGTGACGCAAACGTCACCCATCGTGAATTATGGCTATCATAAATTGCTCGTTTAATAATATACTATTATAAATTCGGATATTGTGAAATAATTATTTTCAAATGTAATGAAAATCAATATAGTGGATTGAAATTAACCTGCATAAAATTTGTTATCCCATTCAAGGTCATCACATTAACATTAGTTACACTATAATACAAAAATTTATAGTGTGTCTATAAAAAGGAAATATCACATAAACCATAGAATCCCATAGAAACTCGAACGATACACGAAATGTCAAATGATGTTTACAAAAGCGTGACGTCAGGTAATTCCGATTGGCGTTTGTACTAAAATGGCAGATTATTAGTGACCGTCCCTATGCCTATTCTAGTAAAGTTTTTGCCTTGATTTTTCGGATTAAGCAAGTTCACCAAAATCTAAATACAGCTTTTAATAGTATATTAAAGTATAAGTGAATATTAAGGTCTTCAAATCAAGGGCGAGCAAGTGTTTAGAGACCAGTTATCCACGAATACTTTACGCTATTTTTTTCATTGGGGCACTTAGAAATTATAAATACTGGTATCTATTACTACTACAACAACAAGAAATGAAAATAAGAACTAATAATGTAAAATGGTTGAATTGCGTTGTCATGGAAAAGAGGATAACATAAACTAATTTGCATTTTGATGGAAGTTCAACCTCATTGCGTTCTGAGAATGTAAACAGTATTAATTCAAATCCCCTTTCCTCCGATTTGAAAAATCGAAATGTTAATACCTCAACAATACCAACTGTACTTTCCGTTTTAATTTATAAAACGGAAATTGTTAAATATTGTTCGAATGAAGGTTTTGACGTTACAAAGCACTCCTGTCAGATCGATAATAAAAAAATTGTCACTTAGACTCCATTTCTCGAGTTGTTGAAGTTGCCATGGTAACTTTAAAAAACGCGCGTGTTTTAAAGTTCGATTTAAACACGCTGAGGCGTGATTTAAATAGGTAAAATGGTTCACCAATAAAAATAATGGTTTTAAAATATTTCGGTATTTAAGCAGCGTTACCTCCACCTCTATTTAATCTTTAATAACTAGTTTTTGGAGTAAAAGCTGATCGCTTCCATTCTCCCACTAATGAAGAGCTGCAGCTCACTTATCCCAGGAAGGAAGTGGAAGCTGTAAATCGTTTCCACCAATGGTAGAATTAAAAAAAAGAAGAAGTAAAAGTAGATTGTTATTCATTCGAACCGTGTAGCTCGCTTTTTTTTGTCGAAGATAGTGTGAAAGCGGATAGGAAATTTAACGTGAATGTCTCTTTGTAGAAGTTGAACTAACAGTAACAAATTGTACAAAATGTATTGTTGGAGTTAGTTCGTATTTTGATATACGCTCACACAGATTATTTTTAGTATCAACCAGAGTAATTTTATTCGCAATGAGATATATTTTGGTATTAATTTTTTTTAGCAAGCAGAGTTTGTTTTGTATTGCATAACTAAGTCAGCAGAACGTCCCAGTAATGTGAAAAAAACAGAGTCTAGAACTTATTTCGATCTAATTGGCAAAACGATTGAGCGGCTTAGTAGAGCTGTTTGCATATCTTTTCTAGTGCGTTATTTCGAGCATGTTTATTTTTATAATCATTATGTTCCACGGCATATAAACAAGAATATGATTTGTACAATTCAATTAGAAATTTCACTCGCTTCTGGGACCATGACATATTTAGGTTTTCAACAAAACTCAAAGGCACGCTACAAAATAAAAGTACTTTTGTTTATATTTGAAGCTAGCCGTACATATAACCTTAAAATCCGACTTGGGAAACTATTGCGCATATTAAGCATTATTGTATACAAGAAAATAGAACATGTTCCAATTTCTTACATGCAAGTTGTCTGAAAATGCACGCGCAACCACTTGTATTCAATTTAGGCTGAAATATTGTACCGTGTCAAACGATTCTTTTAGGCGAACTTCATATCTTATTGAGTTGCTGCTCACCTCAGTAAGGAGCAGACATTTAGATATTAATTCAGACGTCATCCACAAATGAAGAGAAGTCTGTGTGTAACGCGAGTTTTGATGTTTTTTATTTCAACTGTCACAAACCTGGAGTGGGTTTTTTAAATTGAAGAAAATATCGCGATTTGGGAAGGCCACAACAAATGAAGTCTTTCATGGCATTCATTTCTTGAAAATTCATGACAGACGCGTCAAATCAAGAAAAAAATTGTCATGTGGTATCTGTATCTCTGTATCTGTAAAGTAGGGAGGGTGAGTGTAGGCTCACAGCACTTAGGCCACATGTGACGCATTATTCATCCTCCCGAGAAGTTGTCCTCTTAGGTCATCGTCCATCCTGTCCTTCCCAGGAAGGTGGACAGGTCACTAGGAGACATCTCGTTTATATTGGCAGGTGTAGGCGAAGACTCACCGGATCCTGGCAAGACTGCATCCTTTGATTCCATCCCATCTCTCAAGGAATTGAGCATGGGTGTAACGTTTGGCTAGTTCCACAATTGTCGAAGTCGTCAGGCCGTAGGTGTCACTGGGTCCTAAAATTTTCAGTCCTTCACTCCGGTCGTGCCCTTTAACCCACCTCATGATAATATTGTTATCTGTCGAGGTATTAGCTAAATCTTGGTGACACTCTAGTTTGTCATGTGGTTATCCTTCAATAAAGAAGTGTACATAATTCTCTCTGAAATAATGTAAGTAGATTACTACCACTAATGATTTGATTGACTAGAACGCAAATGGATCACTGAAATTAAAGATTTGTAAAGGTTTTGCGAAATGTCAAAAATATTCAATGGAGTACCACTTCTTAAAGTCCTTTCAAGAGATCCATATTATTATTTATTAATCTATTGTTACTAAACAAAGTTTATCCCATTTTAAAACCCACTAATTATCCAGAAAAATATTTCAAGAACTTATTATATCTTCACGGCTACTCGAAGAATTATTCACAACCATCGGTGATAATATCTACACCTTTATATTTATTGCTTGAACACCTCACCTTATAAATACATCTACCCAGTACGCAAGCGTTACCAATTAACTTACTGACCCACTGAGTATTTTCTTCCGGATGCCCATGACCTTCTTCGACTTTCAGGTGATATTTTCTCTCATTCGTTTTATCCTTTCTTTCTCTTCTTCGGTCGAACGGTGCCGCTTTGATTTCGATAAATTATTCCAAGCGTTTTACATCCAGTTGACCAGTGTGTTGGTCTGACGGAAGAATTAGATTGTCAAACGTGATTATTATCACAGTTTATACCGGAGAAACAGAAAAGTTGGGCTTCCTAAAGGTTTTCATTTATACATATTTTTTACTGAACGATTTCTTTTCAAATAAAGCTCTTCAGATATTTTTCTATGTAGCAGGACTTTAAACACTGCTTATTCTGTGAAGAAAATGTATGGTACCTTTTTGTGGGAAATTTGGTCAGCTTCCATGTTCATGCTCATTCGTCTTGGATACAACAAATTTTGGAGAAAATACTCTCACAGGGAAAAGGCACCCATCAAGAATTTCATTGTCTTCAATCTAAGGTGGAAAAAGACTTTAGAAAAAAAGCTTCAGCTTTCCGGGAGCTCTTTTACTCGATATGACTAGTTTTTAGAGATTATATTTTCTTATATCTTGGTCCAATTTACTTCTAGCTCTACCAAAATATCGTTGAAGCCATTATTGATAAGATTTAGTTCTTCTTCTGGTAACTGACCATCAAAGATGTGGCTGCAAAGAAAAGAACCAGAATTCATAACTAAATTAAAAGTTAACTAAGTTTCTAGCGTCAAATTTTGAATATATTAACAAATAATTCAAAGTAAATGTCACAATAAATATGCTTATTCGATTTCACTGGTTAAAAAAATTTCACAAAGAAAATTTTTCCACGTAGAGTTATAATGAAAAATTGATTATTTGTAAATAATGGTCTACTGTAAAAAGTGTACTTCATGCTCATCCTAACTGTACACAGTAACATCCAATTAACTCCGTATAATAAATAATTTTAAATAAGATTAAACGCGATTAATTAATGAAATTTCTAATATTTATGCACTAACAATTAATTTAATCGACGAATTAGCTTAGAAAAACATCTGTTAAACGGATACGATATAGATTTCAATTGCCTCCTTCTTTACTGATGCCGTTCTCTATAATTATACTTTATCTTTGAATTAGTTAGGAAAATGTGAGACTCGAAGGAAGTGAAATAGAAATATATACAATATTTGAAAGAATGGGGGTAGATGTGGATCCAAGCAATGAAATGGGTGTGATGAGAAGGTTAGAAATGTATAAAAAGGCAAAAAAGGAACGAATAAAAAAAAGAGGATAAGACAAAAAGGCAAAATGATGGAAATCGCAGGTGGGAGGAAATGAATAACAGAATGTACCACGTACCAAATGAAAGGATGAAAAAATAGGTATACAAAAATGAAGAAATACATCAACTTAATCTTACATATGGATGTGAATCATGGGTACTACCAGATAATCGGAAGAGAGAAAAGCAGGATAAATGTAGCAAGGATGAGATACTCAAGAAGAGTCAGAGTAGTAGCCGGGAAATGAAAAAAATTTAAACGATTAAAAAAACGAAGCACTAGATCAATTTATAGAGCTAGGCTGTTAGGGGTACATGGCAACAATGGATAGTTAGGCTCAAGGGAAAAGAGTATGGGACGGGAGAAAAGAAATAAAGAAGATCAAAAGAATATACTCCGAAGATCTATTGTGCTCCCTTTTTTCTACTCACTTTCTGAATAAAGTCTTAGAGACTTGTAGCTTCTTTAGAAATCCTTTTGAGATATCTGCTGAGTTTAGTTTCAGTAAGTGTAGGTACCTCTTCCATCCTAAGTGCTATGTGTCCTAGGATTGACTATTGGTATGCATGCCTTGGGTGAATGGTGGACTCTTCTTCCAGTCTACAGAATTCACATTTCAGCTCATAGCTGACCTACTTATAGATGGCATCTGACCTGTGGCGCTTCATGTGGCGAATTAATTGTATGGGTGGCGGCACCTTGAGAGCCTGAGCAGTAACTCTAACACGTTTAAAATGGTTGTGATCTTTCGCTAACAGACGAAAAAGCAGAGTTCAGTTTTTGGCGGCATATTTAAAACTACTGTAATTTAACTTTTATTGCAAAATGGCAAATATTGTTCAATTTTTGATAATTCGTTTGAAGTATCTCGAAATGTATTTGTTCTCCTTGTTGTAAGTTCGTTGCAAGGAGAATCGTTGATCCTCTTGGCGATACTACATATTTCCAATGGTCTAATCTTCTCTTTTATTCCGCAAATTACCGGTCCAGTGCCACTCTGTATATTTGTCTAAATACATTATTCTATGTTTCGTTGAATTGATATAATTTTGTGTTTTAATCCAACTGGGACAATCTGTACAAATGATAAAACAAGATGTTCGATATATACATATATATATATATATATATATCTTCGAATATTAAACTGGATCATTGTATTTGTATCAGAAATGACAATCTCTTGGTAGACAAGTTGATTTTCAAGAAGTATTTGTAATACAATAACTTGAAGGATACCTATATCTTTACTTTTACTTTTCTAGTTTTCACTTACATTCGTTTTACTTTTGGTATGGTCATCCGCATGATAAATAAATCAAACAAAACTATTAATGTTAACAAGATCGTGAGCGCAAGTTTTAACAAAATATTCGAAGCTGTAAAAGTATTTTTGTGTAGTTCAATGTCTATTGGGGCATATATATGAAACCGCATCCACATATGGCGAATATCTGGTTTAGGGCTTGTCATTTGGTGATTACTCCGCGCACACCTTGCCGAGTAACTCAACTACTTGCCACTCTGCGAGCAGTCGCTCGGTACTCGCCGAATGCCGCATGTCTGGCACCGCCTTCAAAGGTGGCGCTTCCCGATCGAAGATAAAGACAATCTCAGGCCGCCTCTTTGGTTTGCAGAACATTGAAATAAAAACTTTTTCTTACGCATTTTTTCTCTGTGAAATGGCTAAGTCTACAATGTATTAAATCACATTTGTTTGCCCTGTGTCGCCATATTGAATTTTATTTGACAGGTCTCTGTATTGCCTAATACACAATCCAACCTCCAATAACAAAACAAATGTCACAAACCGCAGTCGAGCTCACGACAGGTAGCTGACTGCCTTGAGCAAGACTCCATTCGCACATGCGCAGTTGCAGCGTTTCTCAAGCTGTGGGTCTCGAGTTTCGACTATAAAATACGTTCTCGTCTCAAGGCGTTCTCAAGCTCGAACTCGGTCTCAAGTCTCGACTATAAATACGGGCCTAAATATGATAATTTCTCAGGAAATTGTAGTTAAATGTATATTTTGTTATTTTCAGAGGGTCGTACCAAAAGATTAAGAAGATACATCCTGCCAATAATCCTGCTTTTGAAGCTGAAAGCTGCTATAATAATCCCTATGGTATTGTCTATGATATCATTTGTGTCATTCGCTGGATTCAATAGTGGTTTGGCGGCGTTTTTAATTTCAGGAGTAGTCGCAGTTAAGAGCTTCTTGGAAAGTAATAGTCAGTCGAAAGTTTCATACGAAATCCTTCCTCCCATTGCGCCACATTGGGGTAGAACGGCTTTGGAAGACGAATTGCCAATCGCTGGATATCAAACTATTGCTTAAAACAGCTTTATTTGTACTTTATTTATTATAAATTATTGTAATTATTATTTTAATTGAATAAATATATTCAATAAAGTGACTTTCAATTTATTTTTAGTATGGAAATTGAAATATTGAAACTTTAATACGGTTATTCAAGCATTAATTCGCAAGTCGCAACTAAGAGCCAGCTGTTCAGTGTTATTTCCGCGCAAACATTGAAACATAACCTCAATTTTTTTCCCGCCAGCTGGCATTAAGAGCTTTTTCATTGTGTAGCCCGACAAATAGAAAAAGAGGCCACTGTAGCTCAACCACTGGACCTAACAAAGACATCTGGGTAATGTTAAATAGGTCTTAAGTCAAACTATTCAGTATTGAAATATGACATAATAATTATCAACCACTTTCTCAAAATCGGTTAGATCGTTTTTTTTTCAAATTCTCTCGAATTCAGACCCAAAAAAACTAAATTTCACTTTGTACTTGGGAATACATTCTTTTTTTTTTAGAAAAACACTTCTCAAAATGTCATAGAGATCCAAAAATAAGAATTTTCTATCCTTTGGTGTGAAAAAGGCGTTTAAAAAAATGACTTTAATCATATTATGTAGTTTTAATAACAAAATTATTTCTCTAATATGGTACACCTTCTTTTTTCTCTTATTTTTTTGGGAATCAAACAAAAATAATGTTTTTTATTTTTTATTTCGACGTTTCGGTAGCTGAAATAAGAATAAGTAATGCCACAAGGAACTTACAGAAGATATGGTACACCTTGTATAGAGGATAAACTTTTTTTAATTCTTACTCAGAAAAATAACTTTCTAACAGTACTAAATAAATTCATTTAACTCTCAAAACCTATTGTTATCGCTTTGATTACTGTTCATGTTTTGAATTACTTCTTTATAGATAAGCTTGTAATGATGAAACTATGATTGACCCAAATTTCTGGTTAATTAATAAGTATTGCATCTTAAAAAATCTGCAAATGTGGAGCAGCTAGCGACATCCTCTTGAATATAGAAATATAGAACGATTCATTTCTTTACTTTCTTAATCAAATCATTTTTAAATGTTATCTATTATAGTTAGGTGGCTTAGTATGTGATATTAATTATATGATAATATCTAGTAGCTTTCCACGAATATGGTACAGAAAGTTAACACACAGCTAACTAATGGCATCTGAATCATTGCTACTAATTTCATTATTCTGTATTTTCATGCCATATATAAAGAAAACAGTTAGAACTAGGAGAATTAACCAGAATTAAAAAGATACGGCTTGTTCTGTAATCTCTAGCTAATTATTTATTTGCTGTGACCAATGATATTATATAGAAGAATACATAGACGACAAAAGAAAGACATTGTAAATTATATGAAATTAGACACATCTCGATAAAATTACTATTCAGTTACATCGTGAATTGAAAAATTATGCTCAAGTAATGTAGATCGATTTTACGGGAAGAATTTCATGAAAAAAAGATTTGGGCACGCCAAAGACTGCCAGATCTATAGTATATTTTTCAGCTAATATCCAAAAATTAATAATAGTTACTTAAGATACAAGTATTTCAGGCACAAGTGTCATACAAAACTTCATCTACGACCACATGAAGAAAAAATAAAAAAATGTGCTCTGAAGGGGCTGAAAAACATATAAATAAATTTCTTATAATCAAATATATACACAATGAATTCTAATTATTTAAATTGATATTTACAGTAAAATGAGGACAATTATATAAATTACTGATTATAACATTGGGTAATTTGTCTTTTTTTGAAATTTTCACTATGCCTGACACTTCTGTCAAATTTACTGACAACACAAAAGTTTATAGAACAAACGACTAAATTCAAGGCAACTAGATACTAATAACGTATGTATAATGTATGATTTCACACACTTTTTTTGGTTCGTAAATGCATAATTTTAAAGGTGGTCGCAGATAAAATATATTTTTGTACTGATTCTGGTTGACCACTCTTTCACGGCGGTCGCTGCTTGGACTGTAAGTGAAATTCATTGTCCTATTTCTGTTAATTTTCTCTCTCCTATTTTACAATTTTACTCAAAATTTACTATTTTGTATTCGTTAATAAAAATTTTTAATTTTCGAATGTAAATAAGCGCCTCTACTAACAATTTCCTATAGGTGTAAGCAGAGAAAAGCTTGCAAAAAAATCACACATACAATTTCCAGTTTATCAATGATTCTATCGCCAACGTTGAAAGTAATCGTAGGATATTCTACAGTGGCGCACTTGACCTCACCTTAAAAACACAAAAGAATTTCAATCGCAACCACGAAAATCAAGATCAAAGAAAGACAACTGAAATACACTAACAGAGATCTGTTAAATTTGTTTTTTTTTTCATACTTTCGAGTGAAAGTTGTTACAGTTATGCAGCACGAAATTGATTTCTGTATATTTAATATTGGAAGGTGAATTGTTAACAAGTTTTCGCTTTTAATCTAATTCTAATTTATTGAAAGCAAATATTTTGAATATAATCATATATAATCATAGTTACAATAATTTAGACGAGGTCCACTTTAATTTAAATATTTCTTCAAGAAAATGCTGTTTTTATTGAAGCATTTCAATTTGTTATAACATGAATATCGATAAATGGCTTCTAATATCCATTGCTACTTTATTAGAAGTCAGGATAGTTAGGGATATTCGCTATAATTGGTGTTAACCTTCTCCTCTCAAGCAAGTCTCACACGTGCTCAAAAGGATTCATGTCGGGAGATAGAGAGTGCTATGAAAAACATTGATTAATTTATCAGCCAACCTATTGCTTGATTTCTTACCAATATTGAGTCATGCATTGTCTTGCATACACTGTAAATATGTCCCAGTATATAACTGAATCCTTGACCACAAGGGTATTGTGGGCAATGAAACTGTTATGGCCATTGTTCCATCCAAACGGTTCATTTCCTCCTCAACCCATTCAACCAAAACCCTCACTCTTCTACTATCTGTATCTGTATAACAAAAAGAGTGAGTTCAGTCTCACAGCACTAAGGCTACATGTGACTCCTAGGTGATCGTCCATCCTGTCTTTTCCAGAAAGGTGGACAAGTCACTAGGCTACATCTCCTTTTTATAAGCAAATGTAGGTCAGATCTGTGCGACATGCTTCACAGTTTTATCTCCCTGTTCACGCATCCTGCATGGAGGTTTGTCCACTAGTCCAATAGTATGGAGGTGTTTGCTTAGTTGATAGTGGCCAGTCAGAAATCCTACCATAAAACGTATATTCCTTTGGCGCCAGCTTACCAGGGTCACTGGGGTGATCCTGGCAAGACTGATTCCTTCCAACATTCCATCCCATCTCTCTAGGATTTGAGCATGGGTGTAACGTTTGGTTAGTTCCGCAATTGTCGAAGTCGCCAGGCCGTAAGTGTCACTGGGTCCTAAAATGTTTAGTCTCTTCTTCAATCTAGGCAAAATGTGGATATATGTGCCCACAATAAACTGTTGTTGAGCCTAGTGGACCCTTTAACCAAAAACCTTACCTAACCTATACCCTATACGTCAATTTTTTCCCGATTCTCTTGTGGAAAATATTATTATTGACATATTTGTCTGAAATAATTTGAATTCATTGCTATTTATTATAAAATTTGTTCATAATACAGTCTTACTATTATTGATTATATCTTTAAGATTCAACTAATATACACACAACCAAACTTATATGGAATCACTCAGTATTTGTGACTAAAATATTTTGTAGGTAAAAAACTGGGTATACTAGTCGAAGTTAAGGTTTTTTGCTGTTAATGAGCATGATAACGAGAAATAAACGACTGTATATTAATTATAATCTTTCAAATTTTGTGTTCAGTAGTGAAATCGCGTTACTCCTGTAATTTTATTTCGGTCCAAAGAAGATAATAATGCCTTATGTTGGACTGACAGATGTGCAGAGCGGAAATTGTTGCTCTCATTGAACAAGGAATGCCCCAAAGAGACGTAGCAGAGGTACAAGCGTTCCCAGAGTGTTGTATCAAAAACGTATGAGAGGTATTTGGAACTTGGAACTCTCAAAAATAGGCCTAGACAAAGTCGTCAAAGAGTTACAACTGAACAACAGGACCACTTTGTGTGCCAAATTGCTAGAAGAAATCCAAATGTTTCTCATCCAGAGCTGAAAAGACATCTTCTAGAAGCTACAGGTGTAAATGTTTCAGTTGAAACTTTACGAAGAAGACTTTGTGCTCGAGGGTTGTACAGTAGGAGACAGTGACGGGTTCCAGAGTTGTCCAGGCAAAACAAAAAATGACCTGCTAAATAGGTGTCGTCAACTCAAAAACTGGACAATTTAAAATTGGAAAAGTGTCCTTTTTTCAGATGAGGCCTTAGATCATCGAATTCGAGTTCTCAGAGCTCCAGGAAGACAAGCTCGACTCCAGACTGCCAGATCTATCACAAAATATGAAGGAGGAACAGTAAGGATTTTGGGAGGTATTATAAGAGGAACAAAAACTCCTTTTCCGCCTCTCCAACAAACTTTAACCGGACGAAGGTATGTTGATTTGGTGTTAGAACCGGTGGTTAGGCTTTGGCGAGGTGCAGTTGGGGATAATTTTATTTTCATGCAAGATGATGCACCTTTCCATACTAGCGGAGTGGCTCGAGAATTTCTTGAAACGGAATGTGTCACCAATTTGGACTGGCCTGCATGTTCACCGGACTTAAACCCAATTGAATGCTTGTGGGACCAGCTTAAAAGAAGAATTAGAGCTCGTCGGAACTCTCCAGGAAATATCGCACAGCTCATTCAAGCAGCATTAGGAGAATGGGAAAACATACCGCAAATGTTGACAATTTAATCAGAAGCATTCCAGCGCAAATTGACGTTTGCATGAGGGCTAGAGGTGGCAATACGGATTATTAGAATTAATAATTTCCTATTTTTGTCTTGTTTTTTACTAGTTAATTCAAATCTAATTAATTTTCAGAAACCAAAAAAGGAAACCATTAGGTTTGTTTTGTAAATTATAATTAATTCTTTGATCCGTATATGAAATTTTTTTTATTAAAATATTGGAAAAAGAATGAATTTTATTTTTAAATAAATTATTTTCATATATTCCATACATAATACAAAATATTAGGTGATTCCATATAAGTTTGGTTGTGTATATTTTTTAAATCTATCACTCGGTAAAAATTTTCGGCGGCGCTAATGATAGCTTACTTCGCAGGAAACTGGTCTAGAGAGCAATTTCCATTCGTGATAAATTGTATCTATTGATTCTCAGTACCATTTTTTTTTCAAATACCCTCCAACTTCAGTATATATAAAGTCAAGCGGTTCGTACTTGCACTATCAGTGCATCAGAGAACATTTTGCACCAACAATGTTCTCAAAACGTTCGCTAACGCTTTTATCGGTTTTGTTGTTAATTATCGGCATAAACGCAGACGACACCAACCCCGAATCGAAGCCGAAAAGTGAATACAAAAAATCCTTATCAAGAGATTGTTCGTCCACGTACTCAACAACATGTTTGAAATTGGATATAGTGTCTCTAGTCGACAAGTTAAACGAAGAAGAAGAATATAGTGTAGTACCCGGTGTTTCAGTGATACGAGAAGAACGTAGTGATCATAGTACCACTGCCGATATGGTATCCGAGCTAGCAAAAGACTTCCCGAACGATCCAGACGCTCGATTGGACGCTTTTCTTATGAAAAAAGTTACCACTTACTTGAACAATCATTCATTGCGGTTAAATTTATTGAACCGTGATGCACTTGAAAGTGCAAGGAAAGGAGGCGGTGGTGGAGGCGGTGGCGGAGGTAACAAAGGAGGTGGCGGAGGAGAAGGATATGGTATGATATTGGCAGCCGGTGCTATGTTAAAAGGAACTTTCTTAGCATTAGCTTTAGGTGCAATAGCAGCAATTGCAGGAAAAGCCTTGATAACTGGGCTGATCTCGTTCGTTCTTTCATCTATTATCGGTATCAAAGCTTTAGGACATGGTCATAAATCCACCACGTATGAAATTGTCTCCAAGCCTGTGTACAGTCATTCCAGTTCGCATTCCGTTGGGCACGAAGAGCATCATCCTAGTTATGGGCATTCTTCGTACGGAAGAAGTTTTGATGTACCGTTGCCGTTGGGCTTACAACCAGAATATAAACCAGCTTAGGTGATACCAGAATAATTCAGTTTTTATTTATTTATTTTTGTTATTTATTTATTGTGTTTATTTAATAAAAGATTGATGTGCAGCGTTGTTTATGAATTTTTTGGCGGAGCTGAAAATATAAACGAAAAAAATTGGATTGTCCTTCCAAATTTTGAGATTATGTAAGAACAAATAGTGCGTTGTTTGAAGATATGAAGCTTTCCTTTCAATTTTTTTTTTATCCAATCAGAAATCACAAAGTATTCTCCACCTCTCGTCATTTCCCGATTATTTTAGCTTGAGAGAAATAGGGTACAAGCATAAATTTTGCTATTGGTGGGAATTGACGCTTTATCAGGTCTCCTAACACCTTGCATGCCTATTTTTCCAAAAAAATATAAACTTCACTTTTATAACGACTTTAAAAATCATAAAATTTGAAAGACCGCCAAAACGCGCTTTACATCATAAAGATGGCTGCCCCATGGTGTGACGTCATTTGTTTAAGTTCTTTTTCGTGTATCACGCTCTTGTGACCTAATTTGTTTCTGAAAGCTTTGAAAATGGATAAAGCCGAAAAAAAAAGTTGTATTCCAAGTATTGCATTGTTCCAGTGTGTGAATCAACGTCTATTAAAGCTCCAGACAAAATATTTGTTAGTTTACCTGGTGGCGCAAGCAAAAATACACTTAAGAGAAGGGCATTACTTTTGTTTGTGAAGACCATTTTAATGTAAGTACCTACCTACTTCTATGCTGGTAATTTTTATTCTTAAATAGTTTAAAGTTATGTACCTATATATTATGTCTCGGAATCAACCATAAAAACATCATTTTCTTACGACCACACATCGAAATATGGTTGATATATGTTATATAAATAAAACATAGTTTAAATCGTACTTACTATAATGCTTCAACTCCTCTTATTTCCTCTGCATTGAAGCAGCTGTTTGACTTCATAAATTCAAGCAGCATAAATGAGTCTACTTTGGGCAAGTTATCAGTTTGTGCTTTCACAAAACCTTCGCTAGCCATATCTTCACTCACAAAATATAAAAGAATCGTCACTGAACACTGAACTAATAAATAAAATATGGGTATTCTTCCAGAAGTTTCAAAATATCCTCGGAAATATCGAATATTTCTTTCCACTTTCCACTTTACGTTGACTTTTAGAAATAAAGAAAGCAAACACAAACACGTAGTGGTCTCAAACAAACATATAAATGATATTTTTACGTCGATGAAGCAATTAATAGTTTATTAAAATACAATATAAACACACAACTACACATAACCTAATGCAATACCGGCCATATTGACATAAGTAAACACAAGAGATATGACATCACACAAATCATCGGTAGCGTTCGGAAATCCTCGGGTTGTGGTCGAAAAGTACATTGAAATTTGAATTTTATTTTAAAATTTGGGAGTAATTTCCAATGGAAACTGGTTTATTTCCTATTATTAGTAATTTTTGATATCATATTTACTATTAAAAATTAATATCCAAGCAAAATATGAAATATGCTATTTATTAATTTTTGAATATTATGTAAAATTATTTTTTTTTTGATATTTTCAGTCACGCATTAAATTGATTTTTAATGGCATCTTGATTTGAACGGAAGAAAAATTCTCCGTCACACTTTCATCAACGTTAATACAGAATATTGTGGAATATCTAAGATGTTTTTACTTGAATTTCAATAGAAAAAACGAGGCTATTAATCTAATCTATTATTTCTTCACAAAATTCAGATAAATTCCCATTTCCGGAAAGGCTTCTGATGATTCTTCTACCTTTAAAGGGTTTGAATAGAGTACTAAGAATTCATGTTCCAAGTAAATTATGGCAGGTCAGCTCAATATATTTCCGATAAGTTGAGTTTCAACTGGAATCTTCTGTTAGTAAGTGGATGGAAATTGTCAGTGTTGACTTTTACGTTAAAAGAAACAATTGAACTGGTTAGGCCACCTAGTAAGAATGAAGCTAGATAGAATTGCGCGAAAAGTTATGGAAATGGGAATATCAAGAAAAACACAAAGAGGAAACCCAGGAGGGAACGTATGGACCAGATTGAAGAAATTGCAAATAACAAAGCAAAAAAATTAGGAGAGATGAAGGCATTAGCCAGGGATAAAAAAGAATGGAGAGAATAGGTACCTACAGGAAGAAGGCCCAGAAGACCCAGGAGGACATGGATAGACCAGATTGAAGAAATTGGAAATAACAAATGAAAAACATTAAGAGAGATGAAGGCATTGGCCAGGGACAGAAAAGAATGGAAAAAATGGGTACAGGAAGAACTCCAATCCGACGCCTAAAATGGCATTAGGATAAGAGGAAGAAAGAAAGAGACATGTAGGTACCAGATGATACTGAGTAATTGAGGCCATTCGCAGTCTTCTGACGATGACAGGCCAAAGGAGATTGGCTGTCCTAATCATAAATGCCTGGGCTGTTTAGCATAACCCAATCAAATAAATGAATGATTAGCAGTTCAAAAATAGGCTGGATTTCATGAAGAATCTTGTAATAGAGCTCCAGTAGGTATTATGGTTATGTTTATCCCATAGAGGTAGAGAATTGAGCAGCTTGATTTTTTGCGAGCCCAACTGATAATGTGAATGTGTGAGGTTATTCAGATGACGATAACTTGAAAAGTAGATGCTGGTAGGAATCATGTAAATTTTGAACCAAGCAGTGAACTGGGAATGGGATATTCAATGAATCGAATGAATCGTGGGAAACAGTGGAAATTGCGACTTGTTTGTTGGGTGGAGAAATGAGCTTGAGGGATTGGAGTATACAAATAACTGCGATGTGAGCACTACCATGAGAAGGAATAAGGTTGGAGTATAAGGGGTTAAAGACAGTAGCAAAAACTTGCCAAGCTTACCAAAATAAATTAGAAACTCCAAATGGCAGCGTGGGTATATTGGAGATATGTGTGTTGCAGCATAACAAACAAAATTAAATGTACGTAGCCAACGAAATTTGAATAAACTTTGTTGGATACTTCCAGTTTTCAAAAATAACTAATTTTCTACATACTTTTTAATTTGTTTCTGCATTTAATTAATCACTCATTTATTGAATGAAATGAAAAACCAACAGAAGGAGCTATGTTTTTTTCAATGTAGTCTGATATTATATTTAATAAACTTTTTTTGTACAGAATGTTCAATTTTCTCCGATTATTTCAAATAATTTCACCTTCTCTTCACTTTTTATTTGGTAGCGACGATATCAAAAGTCGTCTAATTTGTGCATTGGACCAAATTCGACTAATTGGAAAGACAAAAATGAAAACATTCGGACCGGACACCCAAATAACGCCCGCAGGCGATGCTGCGTTATTGAATGTATCTTAAATTCAATGTTCAAGTTTAGGTAAACCAACGTCACATAAAAAAGTAAAGCGAAAAAGTGATAGGAGATATAAGGAGAAACTTCAATATTAGATGTCTATGTCCGGGAGAATTTTACAGAAGCGGACTCAGATTTAATTTAGTTATATTTTTAATGTTACTTAACGTGATGGGGCTGTATCTTTATCAGTAGAGTATGCAATGAGACATCTCCTTTATATCGGCATGTGTAGGCAAAGACTTACCAAACACACACTCTCTTATTGACGATAGCTTAGGACACTCGCATAAGACAGTATCATCTTCCTGTTCACACATCCTGCATAGAGGTGTATCCACTAGCCCCATAGTACGGAGGTGTTTCCTTAGTTGACAGTGGAAAGACAGAGATCCCACTGTTAAACGTAGGTTTTTCCTAGTCATCGCCAAATATTTCTTCGGCACCAGCTTCCCATGGTCACCCAGGGTGATCCTGGTAAGACTGCATCCTTTGATTCCATCCCATCTCTCAAGGGATTGAGCATGGGTGTTACGTTTGGCTAGTTCCGCAATTGTCGAAGTCATTGGGCCGTGGGTTTCACTGGGTCCTAAAATTTTTAGTCCAGCCGCTTCCCTGACTAAAGAATCTGCAATGCGATTTTCTTTACTCATGTCATGCCCGTGAATCCATCTCAGGATAATATTTTTTATCTGCCGATGCGTTAGCTAAATCTTGTTGGTACTCTAGTACTAGCCCTGATATAATACGTTGTCTGCTCAAGGCTTGTTACAGTGCAGATTGTTATGTTTTCGTCAGAAATTCCTTTTCTGGTTAGTTCTTTTGTTACAATTGGGATACCAGCCAGTTCTGTTCGAAACACGCTGGTATTGTTTCCCATTCCCCACACAATCCGCAGGCTTAGTACTCTGGAGTAAACTCCACATCCTGAGCCTTCTTTCATTTTTGAGCCATGTTTATTGCATTTGCAGCATATGTGATAGGGCTTTGTCCTTTCTTATTGTACAGGGAATTGTCATAAAATTGAAAAAAATATTCGATATTATTTGTACGAAAGCTTATACAGCATCAAAGGACAAAGTCTTGGAAAAGCGACGACCACACGTTCCAGTTTTTGCAATTGATTTTTTGGACAAACGACTTTTTGCAGCTACGCCCTTTCTAGGTCGATGAAGTACAGGTTAAGGTTATGGTTTGCACTTCAACTATTCAACATTCGACTGAGGGACAAACATATATGTTTGCCAACAAGGCCACATCACGATTTTAATACAAATTGAACGTCAAATTTGTTAAATGAGTTGTCAAATTCAGTTCGAATAGTCTATTCGGATATAAGGGTGTTAGTTATTGTAAAACTTTGTCTTGATCCCGAAACATTATTTAAATTACTCAAAACTGTGTCAACCATATTTAAAAATTTCATGAATCTGCAACGATCTATTACAAAGTTACAAGTTTTGTTGCCAACATGGGCTATAACACTCTCTTTTTCTCACGTTTCAAATAATTGGTTATTGTTGCTTTAACAAAATTAAATTTTCTTGTATGAATACAACATGAACACCTGTTAAAACATTCTCAACAATAAAAAACGAATTTCTATTACTCTATAATGATCTTAATGAGCATTTTTTCAGGTGTAAAAAGCAGTGAAAGGATCTACACATATGCAAAAAAAACTGTTACACTTTAGTCCGACTCTGCAAAAAAATTTATCGAATTGGCTCCCGTCACTTACGCTCAAATTTTGTGTTCCACTAACTCGTATCCTCTTAGCACATACCAATTTAAATAATAACAATTTTTTTTACTTTTATATGATCTAGTATAAATATAAACTGATTTTGAGTATCAACATCAGTCAACAACCAGCTTCATTAACGAAATGATCATGTGGTTACCTCGTGTAGTATTCGTGGTGGCCCTCTTGGCATGTTCTCTAGCCGAAGATTATAAGAAAAACAGTGATAAAACAAATTTTGAAAAACCGTCAGCTAAAGACTGTGTTAACACATTTTCTGTGACTTGTTTAAAGTTGAATTTCGTCGGATGGGTTGATAAACTAAATGAAAACGAAAATTTGAATGTGCTTCCTGGAGTTACTTTAGTGCGGGAAAATGTTAGTGCCAATATTAACAACGCCGAAGTTGCTGCTGATCTTGCGAGAGAATTTCCCAATGACCCAGACGCTAGACTTGACGCTTTTATTTTAAAAAAAGTGCAAGGGTTCCTCGGCAGTCACTCCATCAAACTGAACTTTCCCTCAGAAGAACCTGAAGGTGAAAATGAAGTAACAAGTCGTAAAAAGAAAAATAGAGGAGGCGGCATCGGAATGTTATTAGCCGCAGGTGCCATGATGAAAAGTACTTTATTAACCATAGGCTTAGGTGCCTTAGCAGCTCTTGCTGGTAAAGCCTTAATGACTAGTTTGATCGCTCTTGTTTTATCAGCTATTATTGGTCTCAAATCTTTAACTTCGGGTGATTCAAAAACTACTTATGAAGTTGTTTCAAAGCCGGTGTATACTCATTCCAGTTCCCATTCATCTGCACATGAAGATTATCACCATGGAGGACATTCAGGTTATGGTAGAAGTTTTGACACGATGCCATTGCCGCTTGGTTTACAACCAGGATACAAGCCAGCTTAAGACTTTTAGAATTTATTTGTTGTAATTTATTTATTGTTATAATAAATTATTTATTTATTGTTTTAATATAAAATATACAAGTGTCTTATTAATCCAGTCATTATCGACATTCGAAATCGAAAATTTAACTATAATTCCAAAAGTTTTCAAACTTTGGTCAAGTGAATGGTACATTGAGACAACAATAAATCTCATTTTGCAACCTTGTCCGAAGTCCGGAACATTGTTAAAATTGCAATTAAATTTTTGCTGTATGGTCGTGAAAAAAATTCCAAGAGTTCTGCAAACTTGGGGAAGTTTTCGATATGATATTTCATATCACGTATTAAATTTGCAACCAATCTAAGTGTACGGAACATTTTTTGTTATTAAAAATTAATGTTTTTTTTATTAAACTGAAGGAAAACGTTCCAAAAGTTCTGCAAATTTGACAGATCTATCGGAAAAATGTACCGAACGATTGTATAAATTTGCAACCTTTTACGATGACCGGAACATGTTTATTTATAATTTTTTAAAATTCGTGTCATTTTTTCGAGCAAGGCGGTCTCGGAATAATTACAAAAGTTTTGAAACTTGGTTGCAAACTTTGAAAACATCTATTCTGATGCATTTACAAATTTGCAACCTCATACGCGATCCGGAACTTTATGCAATTTGCAAAAATGTAATTTTATTATTTTTTCACCTTCCAATTACGTCCTTATTTGCTCTTATAGATATTCGCAATATCTAGGGGGGCGAAATTCACAAAAATTGAGTTCTGAATTGAGTTTAAAAGGAGTTCTGAATTGATACCTTCTTTGTCTTTCATCGCTTTAAACATCTCCCCTATTTTTGTACTCATTATTTCTTTCGTCATATGCCGTTGGAGTGACAAATAGTAGAGTCCATATCCTTTTTTGAAATCCAAGTCCTTTCCATAACCTTACACATTATTCATCTCTTCTCGGACTTTCTTCTAACACACGCTCTCTTTCCACCATATTGCACTACCTCGTATAAAATTTTGAAAGTATTATAATTAGTTCCCATTTTAACCATCAATTTAATGATTTTACTTGTAAGATTTGTATCTTGTTTTACATTCCATGCTGTTATTTTCAATCTTTTTTGAAAAAAATTCATAATAATTGCACTATTTATAAATAAATCATGTTTTTCTGAAAAAGTGAAAGGATTTAAACTAATTTAATTTGAATACTGCAATGTAATGAGCTAATTATTGTATGTATTTTTGTTGTCTCTATATATTTATCTTAATAAACATGTGCTCTAATGTTAATAGCATCGTAAAGCATAAACAACTCTTGCATTTCACGTAATTTTATATTTTCATGTCCAAAAACCTTCTTAGTATATCCGGGCCGTCCCTTTTTATCTTCACAGCTTGCAACTCTTCTTGAAACTTGCAATATTCTTGATCGAAAGCATGAGTGGCAGAGGATAATTTGGCAAGTATCTTGCCACTTCAAGGTATTATCCAAACTCTAACCTAACCTAACCTAACCTAACAACTCCTTATCGCTACGTTTCTGAAAGGTACTTTTATATCCAAACCCATCAATGCGAGTGGTGAGACACTATTGATTGTATGATGATTGAGATACAAACTAAGTAGAGAGGGAATCATTAAAAAAAACCACCTTAGAAATCAGACAACCTGGGACATGCCACAAGACTGTATGATGAAAAGGTATAACTTTTCAAAGAAATTCGTTACGGAATTAAGCAACAAGAAGGGATGGGATACAAAAACCATTACCAGATTTGGCAAGAATGCAATTTAATGGTACACAGACGGCTCAAAGGCAATAGAAGGAACTGGGCCAGGAACCGATTACTCTGAAAGCTTTCCAAGTATCTTTTAAGCGGAAATCTACGCCATAAGAAAGTGCGCCCAGTTTGATATTGATAAAGGATACAGAAGACAAATTATCATAATGTCGGATAGTCAAGCAGCCATTAAAGCACTGAGCTCTTGTGTAATCAGTTCCAAAATGGTGTGGGGATGCCGAAACAAACTCAATGAACTAGGCAAGAACAATATAGTTACCCTACTATGGAATTCGGGACACACTGGAATAGAAGGAAATGAAATAGTAGATGAACTAGCAAAGACGGGGACTGAAATACCTTTCTGGGGGCCTGAACCCTTTTGCGGAATCAGCCCCAATGTAATATTGGAAAAAATAGGTGAAGCCGAGAAAAAGAGAAGATCTGACCATTGATAAGATCTAGTAGGGCTTATACAATTAAATACTCTTCTGTGTGACTACAACCTGTTGAGATCAATTGAATGCATAAGTCAAATTAAAACTACACTAAGAGTTTTAACAGGGATCCTAACGGGGTATTGTCGCCTGAATGGGCACCTGAAAAAGCTCAAAATAGTGGAAAAAGATGAAGATGAAGAGAAGAAGAATGCAGATTTTGTGGCATGGAAGAAGAAACCTCCATCCACATACTTTCCAACTGCACAGCACCTCAGAATCCTAGAGCACAGCACCTGGGAGATTACTGGATAGAAGAGGAACATTTACTCAAGTTGAAGCCTGTAGACATCTTAAAATTCCTCCGGGATACAGGACTAAAGGAACTACCAGTTTCTGAAACAATAGATCTTTTAGGTCTCAGGGATAGTCACCCCAAAATGCATACATACATGCTGATTGAGGGCTAATAATTGTCTTCATCTCATATTGTCTAAATCATCTGAACGTAGATGTGGAGGTCAAGCCTGTGGGCAAAAAAAAACAGATTTATACCTACCAAAATCCATGTGAATTTCACAAAACGACCAAGTAACATATACCGAAATTGGAAAAATGTTGATATATAAATAAATAGAAAGCAAGGCTGTGATATGAACTTCCAGATAACAAAAATTATGGATAAATGGCATTCACGCATACCCAGGAGCAACTCTCAGGCTTTTCATGAAAAGTTGACACTGTATCCCCAAATCAACCGTGTTTGACATGAGCACTGGAAGATAGGAGCACCTGCCTGCAGCACTAGTCCTCTCCGACAATGAGGCAGCACTGAAACCCTTAGCATACCGACAGATCACATCCAGACTTTTCTGGGACTGCTAGAGCACTTGGGTATGGTGGGCAATGAAACAGCAGATATTCTACTGAAGATAAAGGAAAGTATATCATGAACCACAGCATATCAAAAGAAAGATGCCTAAGCAAAGACACTGCAAAGTTCTGGTCGGAATACTCTGGAAATATTAAACATCAGTAGGGGTCAAGTGAAGAAACTTACTGATCAATCTACCTGAAGCAATATTGGCATATCTATGGATGTGTATGAAAGCCTTAGTCATTGTCATCGAGAGTATTGACTCCTTGGGCGTATAAACTTGGATTGGCTTACCCGAGAAGTGATTTCTCCAAGAATAAACTTTTGAAAAGACTGTATGATAAGATCAACTAATCTTTTTATTGAAACTTGGAAAATAAAAATTCAGAAAACCAAAACGCTGAAGTATTGAAGACTTGAAATCAGAACAAATCAGATGCTGTCATGTCAAATTCAATAATTTCCAGAAAAAGTACGGATAATAGCTATTCTATAAAAGTACTTGAATGATAATATTTCACGCAATATTCTTTGCAACGATTAATTTTTGGTACTGTTAGATTAAGAGCTATGCTAAAATAGTAAAAGTTTCAGTTGGTTGTTACTATTTAGTCCGTCTCTGATAGAAAAATGTATCGAAACGTCACTTGAGCACACAATTACTTTGTGCTCCACTAACTCCATTCATCTCAGTACCGGACAATAATTGAAGTAATAAAAACAAAATCATTTTTTTCTAAAACGCTCAACTATAAAAGTGAATCGGTATTAGCTATCTACACCAGTCAACTTCGAGCACTTTAAGTAAAACAATGTGGTTCGTTCGTTCAGCCTTCGCGATTTTGTTGATAACATGTTCTTTGGCGGAAGAACAAATACAAAAGAGTGATAGGAGTGATTATAAGCGATCTTTGGGAAAAGACTGTGAAAACGCTTATTCGACAACTTGCTTGAAATTGGACATTGTTAGTTGGGTGGATCGACTCAACGAAAATGAAAAATTCAGTGTTTTCCCGGGAGTTTCTATTGTGCGGGAAAATGTTAGTGCTCGAGCAAATACGGCGGATATAGTATCAGACCTAGCTAGGGATTTTCCTAATGATCCTGACGCGCGGCTGGATGCATTTTTAATGAGAAAAGTTCAAGGATTCCTAAGCAGTCATTCTGTCAAACTCAATCTCTTCGATCAAGACAATGCCGAATCTGCTCGTAAAGGAGGCGGTGGTGGCGGCGGTGGCGGAAAGAAAGGAGGTGGAGGAATGGGAATGATTCTCGCCGCAGGTGCTATGATGAAAAGTACTTTGCTAGCTTTAGCTCTTGGTGCCTTAGCTGCACTTGCTGGAAAAGCTTTGATGACAGGTTTAATTTCTTTACTGCTGTCAGCCATTATTGGGCTTAAATCTTTATCAGGAGGCGGTGGAAAGACTACTTATGAAGTTGTGTCGAAGCCTGTCTATACTCATTCCACGTCACATTCCAGTGGACATGAGGATTACCATCATGGAGGAGGACATTCGGGATATGGTAGAAGTTTTGACATGCCCTTGCCTCTTGGATTACAACCAGAGTACAAACCAGCATAATGTTGATTTATTTAATTGTTGTTATTTATTTTTGTTAATAAATTATTTATTTATTTCTCAGATTTTGTTTGATTTATTTTTAAAGGTTGACTTTTAATAGCATTTGGGATCAAATTTATTTATATAAGTTGTACTATAAGCAAATAAAAGCAATTTAATGGATATTTAAATTATAAAAAAGCATTAATAGATACTTGGCTTCAATACAAAAAATTTTCATGGATCAGTTAATTGGAGATATAAAAATTTTTGGTTTGGCCATGAGCTCAAATTTGACTCGAAATAATATCAACAATTTTCTATCTTCATGAATTTGATATTTTATAAAAATCCATAAATATTTCCCTGTACATTTGACGGTAGAACTTTTAGCTAATATAAAATATTGTAAATGCAGGCATGACGTTTGGTTTTATTTAAAGTTAAAGGGGTAAAATTTCAGACATGAAAATCAAGAAAAATTATTACATATTATATAAATATTAACTTTTATGATAAAATTAATAGAAATAAATCAAAATCTTGGAGATTGAATTAACTACCTTCTTACGAGAGAACTTGTTGAAAGCATTAGGTATATTGTTCCACTTTGAAGTGTTGGGTGAATTATAACGCATAATTAGTAAGAATAATAGTTTATAATTAGTAAGAATAATAGTTTATTCATCAATTTTAATTCCTTCAGTGAAAAAATTATGTCTGTTACTGCGGCGCCATCTAGGGCGAGATGTTTGATTCTACCAAAAATAAGTTGTTTCTTTCTATTTAAAGGTTTCTTGATCTTGATACAAGTTTTGTTTTACAGGTCTCTGTTATTCTGTAAGGTATACAAAGGAAGCTTTGAGATAGTAGGTAGTAAAATCTACCGAATAATACTGACATCCTAGTTATCATTTTTCTTAATCATTACAGATGTCATATGCTTGAATCTTCATTTAAGAGCAGGGCTGTCGCTCGCGACCTCACTTTTTGCGTTTAGCGGTGCATAAGTATGCCTGTGAATTGATAGATTTCTCTTAAATACGAAATATGCACTTTTTTCATTTATTGGCGATACAATGGAAATAAAATGGTGTGTGATGCCACCAGCAGCATATAAGAGGCGCAGAGAGGCGATGGAGCTGAAAATTTAGAAAAAATTGTTTTTATTAATGATGATTTATATTTTTCGTTCAGAACTATCTGGCGCCATCTGTGGTTGGTTAGAAATTCTTACGTCTTTTTTTGTCACAGTTTTCTTTTCAATTTCATGAAGGTTTCTTCTGGTAGAAATTGTATTTACTAATCCTAATTTTTTCCTTTCTAATCCAGGAGTTTACGCGCCATCTGTGGTTGGCAAAAAAATTATCACGTTTGTTTTGTTACAGTTTTCTTTCCAAGCTCCTGAAGAATTCTCCTAGTAGAAATTGTATTTACTCACAGAGAATGTATTTACTAATCCTAAATTATTCCTTTTTAATCCAGAAATTCAAGGCGCCATCTGTAGTGGGCTAGAAAGTATCTTCCTGAAGGATTCTTCTAGTAGAAGTTTCCACTATTCTTAGTTTTTTCCCTTTTAATCCAGAAGTTCATGGCTCTATCTGTGGTTGGCTAGAAAGTATCAGTTTTGTTGTGTTATAGTTTTTCTTTCAAGTCCTCGCAGATTTTTTTTGGTAGAGATTGTTTTTAATTACATGGAAAGCGGATTTTGTAAGGTGCTTTTGTAGCTTAAAATGTTCTTACATGGAGGAAAATAATATCAACCAAATATTTGGGTGAAATTTTTTTTTTACAGATATAATAGTTAATTAACAATTTAACAAGGTGAGTGCCCTATACTTTTAAAACTACTGTTCGCTAAATTATGTACATACTAATTGTTAGGAAGTATGAAGTTTGGTCAAGATCAATTAGTCATTATACAATTAAATTATACATTTGCTATAGATTCAAAAGTCCCGACTTTCTTCTGGATTTCAAACTATGCCCCGCTTTCCAAATAACTGTTAGTGTATTTAAAATTCAATGTATACCTTCATACTTCATCACGCATTGTTATCAAGAAATAGTGAACATTTCTGAATGACAATTATTCTGTTCGAGAGAATTTTGACCTTTAATCGATTGTCACAGCATTCATAATTATTTTTTTACACAGTTTCTAGTACACAACTCCATTTTACACAATGAGATAAAGACAGTTGCATATTTATTTAATAACGCCAACATAAGAGGACAGACATTTTCTCAATCACAAAAATTTTTTTTGAATATTCTTTTTATAAATTTTCTCAGGAAATTAAACCACAATAATTTTTTGTGAGGTCATATTAGAAAAAGCAAGTCATTTAAAAAACAATACTATAGAAGCAGAACAAAAATCAATAAAAAATCTCAAAGAAGAGTCTATCATTATTTTACCGGCAATTCTACTTGAATTATGAGCAAAATTCATTATTACTCAAAAAATTGACAATGGAAAAATATATGAAAATCCTAAATTATTGATAATTATCTCGATATATTTTTTTATTCAAGTGGAATTAATTAGAAAGACAATTCAGTTGGTTATATTTTGGCATGTAGTTAATTTAATTACGGTCACACAAGGCTGCGCAGTCCAAAAAAATTTTAGTCTTTGATTAAAGCTATTTTATAATGCTCTACATCTTCCAGAGAATGACAATTCACCATAATTATAATTACCGTAGTTGATTGTGAAAATAGTAAATGGTATGGCAAAATAACAAAAATTGATGTTCTTAGTTATAGTATTAAATATAAATATAATCATTGCCAAGCATAGTTTGCATCACTAGGTATATCAATAGCTCACACTATACGGAGATGTGAATAGGGTTTGTAAACCTATAAATGTAACGGGAAGACGTTGGAAAATCAATTCCCGCAATTTACCTGTTTCTTACGATATCTCAGGATAGGAAAGAGATATCGCCTTGCGGTTTGCAGTGTTTTATCACTAATTTAGTCTACTTTTTAAAAATCTACTTCCATGTGTATGCTTCCATTTAAAATTGTTACGAGAAAACACAATATTTAAAAAAAATAAAACAGCGCCCTCTAGCATTTATGTTATCAATCAAATTGCTTCATATTCACAAATATTCTATTGTTCAACAGAAGCTCTTCCAAACAACATCAAGTTTATTAAAATCGGTCAAGCAGAACCGGAGTTATGGGCGCTTTTCGTAACAAGGTTCCCACTCTCCCCCACCCCTTATTTGAAGAGATAGACTCAAGCTTGTCATATTAAAAATATGCGGAATTTGTCGAGGAATCTTATTATAATATTTAATTTGCTCCTTAATTGGGTAAACTTGGAAAAATTTTGCATTTTAAATTTTTAACTGTCAAATACGCCCTCTAGCGGTGGACCTACAATGCTGAAAATAATTTCCAGGCGTTTCTCGAGGCTACTTTTGTTATAATTTTTTTTCCCGAACCTGTGCTATAATCCACTTGTGATGGCCGACGGCCGTTCTTAGTTGGCCACCCGGTACAACTTCAACAAGCTTTATTTTTTGATCCATGTATGTATGTATTTTGGGATGACATTCACTGAGACCTAAAATATCTATTGTGTCCCTCACTCCTACTCAGTTTCTGAAGAGAGTCTCAGAAACTAGTAGTTCCTTTAGTCCTATTTCCCGGAGGAATTTCAGGATGTCTGCAGGCTTCAACTTAAGTAAATGTTCCTCTTCTATCCAGTAATCTCCCAGGTGCTGCGCTCTAGGATTCTGTGCTGTGCAGTTGGAAAGTATGTGGATGGAGGTTTCTTCTTCCATGCCACAAAATCTGCATTCTTCTTTATCCACTATTTTTGCAGGTGCCCATTCAGGCGACAATGTCCCGTTAGGATCCCTGTTAAAACTCCTAGCGCAGTTTTACTTTGTCTTATGCATTCATTTGATCTCAACAGGTTGTAGTTACCCAGAAGAGTCTGGGCCCTACTAGATATATTTCCAGTGGTCAGATCTTATATTTTTCCCGACTTTATCTATTTTTCCCAATATTACATTGGGGCTGATTCCGAAAAAATGGATCAGGCACCCAGAAAGGTATTTTTTGATCCATACATCATGACTAATGAAATTTAAATATCATAGACTAAGATGAATTCATATATAAATAATCAACTTTTACCAAAAATTATTATTGATTGAAGAATAATTTATTCACATAATATTTGACAACAAAATATTCATGTGATACTTAGTACTTGGACAAGTTGCCACTTTCTACAAAAATGACTCAATAGCTATGCATCTATTTTTTAATTATTCAAAAGATTATCCAAAATGTAAAATTAGTGGATGAAAAAAAGGGGTTGATAAATAAGATGTATTTTTCATACTTGTAAACATAAATCAGATAATAATTTAGGATAAGGATTTATTAAAATTGTAGGTAAGTTGTCCAAAAAATTCTCTCTGATTAATTGGTTGAGTTTGTAAAAATAAATTAAATTTACAATGCAAAAGCTGCACTGGATGGATTGTTGAACCCTGTTTCATTGCAGTCGATACTACAGAATCACGGAGCCCACACCAAAGATATTATGTTGCGATCTAAGTGATTTCTTCCCGACAATCCCCTTCCAGTTTTGATGTCATTTTCGGGTTTATAAGAGCCTTCATCGTGTGCTCTTCTCATATATTTCCTTCTCTAGTGCAGTGCAAGTTAACGTACGTCTGCCGTACAGAAGTGTTTACTGCTGGTAATACCCTTCTTTAGTCTTCGATACATCTGTATACCAGATCCAGTCACCAGGTCAAAGTTTCCATATATCCACCCCTTCCATCCTTCATAATCACCTCGAAATGCTGGAGAAGCATCCTGGAGTCGTGTGGTCCGTTGGTGTCATTTCTAGAATTATACCCCCACTATTTCCTTCATCTCATTATGATCCGATCATTTGCTTTTGTTTTGTTGCCTTGAAGGTCCCATTCATGCCTCCCCAATGCCTTTTGTGGAGAGTTACCTACCATGGCTGATCAACTCCACTAAAACTATCTTGAAAGCCTTTACTAAGGAAATAAAACTCAAACCTCAAAACCATAAAACTTGATGGGGACGAGATTGAATGGAGACAAGAAGCCAAGTATCTAGGTATCTAGACAGTAAACTCCTGTGGAACAAACACGAAAAGAATGAATGAACTAGGCGAGAACAATACAGTCACCTCACTTTGGATTCCTGGACACAGTGGAATAGAAGGAAATGAAATAGCAGATAAACTAGCGAAGAGGGGGATTGAATTACCTTTCTGGGGGCCTAAACCCTTTTGCGGAATCAGCCCCAATGTAATATTGGGAGAAATAGTTAAAGCCGAGGAAAAAAAAAAGATCTGACCATTGGAAACATTTAGTGGGGCTTATACAATCAAATACTCTTCTGGGGATTACAACCTGTTGAGATCAAATGAATGCATAAGTCAAATTAAAACAGGGATCCCAACGGGACATTGTCGCCTGAATGGGCACCTGAAAAAGCTCAAAAGAGTGGAGGAAAAAAATGCTTATTTTGTGGCAAGGAAGAAGATACCTCCATCCACATACGTTCCAACTGCAGAGCATTTCAGAATCCTAGAGCACAGCACCTGGGAGATTACTGGATAGAAGAGGAAAATTTACCTAAGTTGAATCCTGCAGATATCCTGAAATTCCTCCGGGAAATAGGACTAACGAAGCTACTATAGTTTCCGAGACTCTCTTCAGAAACTAAGTAGAAGTAAGAGGGCTAAAAAGATCTTTTAGGTCTCAGTGAATGTCACCCCAAAAAATAAATGCATGGCTGATGCTGTTTTCATAGACCTCGTCAGCTGTTGGTTCCTAAAAATAACCCCGAGATATTTAACTTTCCCCAACAGCTTCCTCCTTCTTCAAGTAAAAGCTACAATGGTTAACATGGAGAAGCTGACACTCAAACCCTATTATTTAATCCATGTCTGACCAGATGGAGGGCATTGTCGCTCTTTTTAGTCAACCATAATGAGAATAATAATAATGACAATAGATTATTTTTGGATTATCCTTCTGTAGACTGTTAGTGGCCTTCAACTTTGACTATAAGGGTGTAATTGCTTAACAAAATAATCCAGCAATGGAACAAGCTGGTATTTGAAAAATAATAATAATCTTTTGTAACAAAAATTTTATTTTTTTTTTAAATAAAAATTATGGACAACAAAAAATTTCACACTTAAGTCCGTACTAAACTGAAGAGAGATGGTATACCACGTCAGAAGTGTGTCAAGAATTGATAAAAGTAAATGGCCGTTCTTAGGTTAGTTTGCGATACAATCCGGTCGGTGAAAGAGCGCGTCCAATGCCCTGAATATGATGTGACGATCATTTAGAATGCTGTGAAGCGAAAGTGTAAACCAATCTTACAAAGGATTTTTTTCCAGCCAAAGACAGCATGTTCGGACATCTCTTAATTATTTTAATTTATTGTAAAGTTCAAGTTCACGGTTCGAATACAACTATTGAAAATGTAACTGCCGAAAACGAGTTGTGGTTCGGTTTGGTGCGGAACTGCAAAGAACCGACGGTCTCGTGTATCAAGAGTACCATTCACGATTTTCTCAAAGATACGTTCGATTACGATCACGACGTTAATTTCACCAGTTTTTTGAAGTTTTCGAAAAACAAGTTCGACTACAATGATGCCGATAATGAAACCGATACAATTTCGAGAAGTGTCATACAAAATGAAACTCCTTTCGAAGAAATCTCAAGATCATTAAGAGAAAGTTCCAAAAAATTTTTCATGACCCATGATCTTGAGTTATTACTTCCAGAAGGGTTTTTTCTTGGGACCACTTTAAAAGTATCACCTCGTAGTGTGGATGATAATGGTACTCTCTTCAAGGTCGATCTAGTACCAAGAGAATTGACACATTCTGTAGGTCAAGGAAGAATATTTAATAACCTCATTGGAAACTTCATTAGTAAGTATTATTGTTTATTCTCAAATTTTTATGCTTGTCGGTAGAAGTCAATAATTATATGTCTGATCAATAGAGGGCGCTGGTGGAAGTAGCTCAAGACTTAATTGTTGTATCTAATAATACCTTTCTTGACACTAAATTTGGAAGTGAACCACTAAGCAGGTTTCTCTATGTTAGCTTGACATTAATTATACTCTATGCTGTACTATTTGACTAACCAATATAACAATACTGTCACTAAGTTTATCTAGCTTTTCATCTAGCATGTTGTTTCCTGTACAGCTTCTGACATGGGTCTGTTCGCTTGTCAATTGTCATACTTAAATACAAATACTTTCACGACAAATAGCACGAATTTTATAACTTCCACACCCATGGGTACTATTTAAACTTAGCTAAATACGATGTTATTATTTATATTGCTAGTACTATACCTACATATCTTTTAATGTGAATACAGATTAACCGTTTTTTTTAACTACATTCTTCAAAAACTAAACTAGCCAATTATAAAAACAAAAGAAAAGTCATTTATCAATGACCATTTGTACCATTTCGGCACCGAAGCCGTATAATTCTGTTATGGCTCCATGAATACAAATTAGCTAATTATTTCATGTGGGCTAACAAAATTATTCTTGAAGAAATCAAAATAGAATTTGTTCCAGTGAACTTATTTCAGATTCGGCAACAATTATGTTCCGTGTAGCCATTCTCTGAATGGAAAAGACGATGCTATGGAATAACAGAGACACAGTGTCTAGAGAAGTAGGCGTTTCGTGGAGCTGATCTCCCTTGGACATATTATTTAATATATAGTTGCTCCTATAAATTAAGATTTTACATACAGGGTGTACCAATCTTACGACAAACTTCGGAATATGGGTTATTTTAGGAGATATCAACAAAAATAGTAGATGTGCTGCAGGTCCATATTTTGAAATTATATCGAACTATACAGAGTGCTGCATAACTCCGTTACAAACCAAACATATGATTTTTCAAATGGGAGCCCCTGTATATTATACCGAATTCGGATTGGTTACATTTTTTTGAAGCTTTTGATATAAGGTTATACAGAGTCGTTATACGTTATACGTTATACAGAGTCCTTCAAAAGATATGGACACGTTTATGTGAAAATTGTTGGTAAATCAACGCTCTGTAGCTTGTTGTACGTTGAAGAAAAAAAATGTATTTTGCCAAACAGAGTTTCGTAACATGATGCAATATCTCCGTATCCTTTTTAATTTCAATTATATTCTTTCTTGTATACAGGGTGAACGGAAACGCTGAGAAATGTTAGTCAATCATTTGAACTATTCTGCAGCATTGCATTGATGTTAACGGTGAACACTTTGAACCTTCAGCTGAATATTACGGTTGTGATTATACTTTTGGTTGCTAGTTTTGTTTAGAATGAATTATTCATCAAAATTTATCATTAATTAGGATTTCTTGTTACATACAACGTTTAATGCTTTCACATAATAGGTCAGTAGTTATATTTTACAATAAATATTACAAAATAACTGTGTTTTTATAAACTTTGATTTTCGATTTTCGATTTTCACATAAACGTGTACATATCTTTTGAAGGACTTTGTATAATGTGGCAAAACCTGATATCAAAAGCTCCAAAAAAATGTAACCAATCCGAATTCGGTATAATATACAGGGGTTCCCATTTGAAAAATCATATGTTTGGTTTGTAACGGAGTTATGCAGCACTCTGTATAGATCGATATAATTTCAAAATATGGACCTTCAACACATCTACTATTTTTGTTTGAAACATTTTTTGATATCTGTTGAAATAACCCATATACCGAAGAAAGTCTATTCGAGCCATACGATTTAAACAAGTACGACAAGGAAAATATGAGCGAAACTACTGGAAAGAGGGAGAAGAATAATTGTTCGCAATCAGCGTGTTTTCAGTTCCAGCTCCAGTTCCAGCGTTGCCAGTTTAAAATGTTTGGTACTTTCTAAGGAATAATCATCTTATTTTGCATTCAACTTTTAATACGGAATAACGCCGTATTTATTGGGAGAAATTCGAGATTGGTAATATTATTGACTTTTGAAAAATAAGTGAGATCAACACAGATGAGAATAAAATAATATAGTTCAAGAGAATAAATAGACAAATTACAATCTGCAATAAATAAAATCTATACACCGCTTTCGATTTAACAATTATTGGTATTTAACATTTTAGCCGACCAAAATTGGGAATAGCTTTTACAGATAAATACATTTGGCAACAGCTGACTGCGCACAATTATTCTTCTCTCTCTTTCAAGCAGTTTTTCTCATATCTTCCTTGTCGCACTTTTGTAAATCGTATGGCTCGATTAGACTTTTCACAATCTGTTTATGTGTGACTATTTTGAATTTCAGATAACATCGACATTTTCCAGGTATAACATTTCTAGTTATAAACGTAGCACACTGTATAACAGAAGCCCTTATTTGACAATCGCTGTCAACAATTCAAAATTACGGTACATAATAATAAACTACTTTTTTTTATTCAAATAGGAAACTTCGACTTCATATAATTATCAACAAATATTTCAATAACAATGTATAGATACTTTTAGATAATTCCATGCATTCCGTGTCAAATAGTTCCATATCACACGGTATTGCAAATATTTAGAAAGTACATTCTACTATCAAATGTGATACCAATGTTCCATTTATTCATCTGAGTTCAATTCCAAAAGCTTCGTATCCTCTAATAGTTGTATTTTTTCCTCCCCAAAGTAAGTTCTTATTCATATTGGATTTTTCTATCTTCAAATGCCTCTCAGTCAGTTCCAATAACCTGGTGGACAGTTCTTTAACAACCTTATTCAGTTAAACTTGTGTGAAGGCCTTCTCTCAACTTCCATTCGTTGTATATCCAGTTTTGAAATTTCCGTCTTATGTAATGGTTCTGGACTTTTAGAGTCTTTCGCAGCTCTTAAAATTTTATGCAGATAAAGAATATAAGGAACAGCTATTTAGCTGAACTGCTGCGTTCAGAAAGGTCCACCCACATTAGAGAATACGGAGGGATGAGAAGGAAAAGAAGATAATAGTGATGTTAATCTGTTAAAGCTTCATATTGGTGGAATAGTTCAAAAGCAGTTCTAATACAATGCTTATATCCCCTAAGGTGCAGAATAATTTGCATGGCAAAGAACCTTCAGAGTAAAGACTACTGATAACTTGAAGAAGTCAAAGCAGGAGTACCACAAGGCAGTATATTATGCCCGGTACTTCTCTCAATATTGTTAGTATGGCTGCGGACAAAGATGCTGAAAGATGTGGGAAAAAAACTATAGAACAAACAAATTCTCATGCGCTTTATTGAGTCCAGATGATGCAAATGTGATTTGTGAAAGGATAGGGTGTGTATATATGTATGTATTTTTGGGATGACATTCACTGAGACCTAAAAGATCTATTGTGCCCCCTTACTTCTACTTAATTTATGAGGAGAGTCCAATTTCCCGGAGGAATTTTAGGATGACTGCAGGTTTCAACTTGGGTAAACGTTCCTCTTCTATCCAGTAATCTCCCAGGTGCTGTGCTCTAGGATTCTGAAGTGCTGTGCAGTTGTAGTATGTGGATGAAGGTTTTCTTCTTCCATGCCACAAAAAATCTACATTCTTCTTCATCTACTATTTTGAGCTTTTTCAGGTGCCCATACAGGCGACAATGTCCCGTTAGGATCCCTGTTAAAACTCTTACCGAAGTTTTACTTTGACTTATGCATTCATTTGATCTCAAAAGGTTGCAGTTATCCAGAAAAATCTTTGATTGTATGAGCCCTGCTAGATCTTTCCAATGGTCAGATCTTCTCTTTTTCTCGGCTCTACCTATTTCTTCCAAGATTACATTGGGACTGATTCCGCAAAAGGTTCAGGTCCCAAGAAGGGTATTTCAGTCTTCCTCTTTGCTAGTTCATCTGCTATTTCATTTCCTTCTATTCCAGTGTGTCCTGGAATCCATAGTAAGGTGACAATATTGTTCTCGCCTAGTTCATTGAGTTTGTCAAGTCATTCCCACGCCATTTTAGAACTGATTACACAAAGGATGGGGTAATAAATGTTATAAATCTGTTCAGAAATTTGCTATCAATTCAATGTATTCGATAATACTGCAAAGAATAAAAAATATCCGGTTGATACTCAACGCAGTTGAAGGATTATCAAAATATACACAAGAGCTGTTAGGTAGCGATAGCTTTTTTATTCAATACAAAATTAACACAGATTGTATGTCAGTGACTTAATCTGGTTTACTTATTCTTACGGACTTAGCTCAGGAAATTCCTATCGGAACACTTTCTCTGATAAATACGTAAGTGCATGTTACTCATATATATTTTTTCAAATCTGTTCATTTTCAACAAAAACGTGAATAAATGATCGACAGAAATCAATTGAAAGGATTAGATTTACATTAAAAAATTCATTTCCAATAATATAATTCATCAAAAAATGAATATTATGTAGTAGAGCTCAGATTCATCCTATGGATATTAATAATAATTTGTTCAATTCTAAAATATGTATCAAAAGCTATGATTCTCTTCAGATGTAGCTTAGTAGCTTCAACTTCCGCAATAAGAATTTCGCCTTGCTCTTAAGTCGTTTTGTACGCTGAAAACAATCAGTAGTTGACAAAAGTGCTGATGTAAGAAACGCTAAACGCTATAGGCTCCACCAACCCTTCGTCTCTGAATATTTGTTTATAAATACGCTGGATCCTTTAGCAATGTCTTCGCTAATTTTGAGATAAATGACTCTTAAAAGTTATTAAATATTATATTATTCCAATCATACGCTATAAAAAAGATTATATATACTTTCTATGCCACAAAACTGTAAATTGACGATGCTATCAAATCCAACTTTTCTTTGGCAGCAGACGAAATAAATGGTGACTATTAATGACTAGGGAAAAAAGGTCAGTTCGACAGTATCTAAATTACATTAACGACTACTGACTAGAATTAGTTATTCAAATTTCCCACTTAGATTCGATATGAGTTGTAGGTGAAAGTTTTAGCACACATCTTATCAACTTAGTCTTCTTCAGTGTGTAGCAATAAATGTGAGTGTGTTAGATTTTTTCTGGTATCCACGATTTATTATGTATAGTACTACCAATTGAAAATATTCCTGTGGTGAGTAATTATTAGATAAATTTTACGTTGATCTACTTATCATTGGATTTGTAGATATTCCTTGTGTGTAAAATTTAGGCCGTTAGGAAGTTAGGAACGGAAACGAAAAAGCAGCCAGTTGATTATATACGAATTAAAAAAGTAGGTTAGCCACAAATCACAGAAAAATTAAAAGATGCAGTGTTATTAGTTACAAAAAGAATAGAATATATCAGAGGAAATGTGAAATTATTAATTGATGATATTGGAAATATGTATTTGTAGTATAATTTATCATAAAAATCAAATAAGGTCAAAAACTATTTTCTAATTCATCCTAGATTGCCGAATAAAATTCCTCATTTTCATTTTGCTAATATGAGCGAAATTTCCTCTAGCTCAATTTCTAGAATCGGGTTAAATCACGGCTGCTTCCCGGCGCATCTTCACAGAATATAGCTGCTTCACCATGTTGTTTATGCAATTATAACAATATTGCAGATCTAAATCATCTCTATTCTTCAAATACACTAACTATGTTTCGTCTATTGAACGCAATTTATGGTTAGCTTGATAGAAAATGAATTTCAGCTACCCGCACTTCATTAATATCAACAAACAGTAAAATTATCTTGGACTCTGTAATCAGATACATAAGAAGAACCCATATAAGAACATATTCCTGACAATACTGTTAGTATGGCCGTGGAAAAAGATGCTGAAATATTTGGAAAAATAAACCTACAGAACATACAAATTATCATGAGCGTTATTTAATCCGAATGATGCAAATGTGATTTGTGAAAGGGTAGGATGAGGAATGTAATATATCTTCATTCTTCAAATACACTAATTATGTTTCGTCTATTGTTCGCAATTTATGGTTAGCTTATCTTGGACTCTGTAATCAGGTACATATAAGAGCAAATTTATTTTAAATTTCTTGCAGATTTGAAGTAGTAAGTGGCAAATGGCGGAAGCTGATGCCATCCCTCCCAACAAACACACAAAGTGTATGATTAAAATAAATTAAAACATGAAACATACGGATAAAAAAGGAAAAAAATACATTGCACGATAAACAAAATGTCAGAAACCTGAGTCAAATTTATCAAACTTCATTGGAGTAACTGAATAAATATCAAGAATTTCACATTTTCCCCCATTAAGGGGGCGTCTATTAATTACGTGAGGGGTTTTTGAAATTTTTTCTTACTCCTTGTCCCCCCTTCGTGAGATATCGTAAAATTTTCCTCAACTCCCTACCCCCACCCTAAATCTCACGTGAGATTCTACAAAACCTCTATTTGGACTGTAAACGTGTTGGATTATTGTGAAAAAAAGCTTGTTTTATTACTTTTATTGAAGATTAGCAAAGTATTTGTAAATATTAACGTATTTTTTTTAACGCAATTTTACACCGTTTTCTGCGAGAAAAATAATTACGTGATATTTGCCAAGACCCCCTCTCCGCTAAGTGAGATTTGGAAAGATATAGCTTGATCCCTTAGCCCCCTAGAACACCTCACGTAATTAATGGACGCCCCCTATACCCCAAAATCGTATACTTAGTTCTGAAGTCAGTTCTTCATTTAATCATTTAAAATAAATATTTTTAAAAGCTCCATTACAATAGCTTCATTACATTACATTGAAATTTCTAACCAAAGGCAAATGACAACTGATTTTTAATGAAATTAAATTGTACCTATTTAATTTCAAATATTCAAAAATTAAATTTATTCGAGCGATTAACGGTTAACTAAATTTTCTCCGAGATAAATGATCAGGATCATAAAATATTCCTAAGATATTCAAATTTATTTCTTGATTAGGTATGCATATTTTTGTGTGTGCTACTTATATCAATCAATTAATGAAAAAATTATAAGCCACCGTTTGTAGATGATGTGACTCGAACTTTTAAAGTGGCTCAAACGCTAAGTAATTATTCAATTACTTTTCTTATTCATTAATAAAACAAAATGTACAGTAGAAAAAATTGACCTTTACCCTGACGTCACTAACAATGAACAGTAGTAAACACAAACTTTATATACCTCATCCTTTTCTACTGACAGTAAAAACACATCATACAATATACGTACACTTGTCTTTCAAGCAATGACATACGTTCTTATGAAACTCTAATTATTACTTCCAAATGTTGAAAAGAGATAGCACCAAAAACGATTAATCGGTTGTATTCATAGGAATTTATTTTGACCTCTTATGACAACTGTCATTATTTTGATACATCGAGTTTTGTTCAAATCGTTCCATCATTTGCAATCAAATAAATTCTATAAAATCGGTTTTTTTCAAGACCTCTAATTTATTATTTTTATTCCACGATAAGTACAGAATTTTCTGTTTCGCATTTAATGAATATTTCCAACTTAACCTCACTTCTTAGACGGTGGCTGAACAAGATAAACAAGCAGTCAACGTATTTACGCACACGACAAAGTAATTGTAGCCATTTTTGACTCATTGATTGATTTCGCGAGGTTAGTAGGAATGACGTCAGGGTAAAGGTCAATTTTTTCTACTGTATTTCAGCCGAATGTAGTCAAATTTGGTTACCAATGTTAGAAAGAGAAATTTCCAATTATCAATTACCTGCGTTATCAGGATAGCATCATAAGTTTTTATCCAGGTTTTCTTATGATTTATCATTGGAATAGTTGTTAATCGATACACACTTCAATACACAAAATCACCAAACTGAGTCATACATATTTTGAAAAAAAAAATCATAAAAGCGCTATCCCAATAAAAATCTTTCCTGGAACGTGCACTTCATATCGTTAGAATGTCATAAAATAGAATATTTTATTCACATTTTACCAGAGATGTGATCTACTATGAATGGACCTTAATAAAATTTGACAACAAAGTTTTGTAGTCTTGAACTTTTAAAACTAGTTAATCTTGACAACGGTAGCTGGAACGTTACCGAAACGTCGAAATAAAAAATAAAAAAAAACATTATTGTGGTTTGATTCCCAAAAAATAAGAGAAAAAATAATAAATGCCACAAGGAACTTACAGAAGATATTTAAAATTTATTCAGGTTTATCATCATTTTTTGTCTCTGGTATTGTCTGAAACAGTCTCTGAATTTTAAAATTACAGTTCCTCCAAAAGTTATACTATTTCAAAAAGACTTCAGTCTAGTTAGCTTACTTTATTAATAAACTACATATTTGTATCCATTTATCTTCATTTTTATTGAATGGTCTACCTCTACACATTTTATGTTCATATTATTACTCACTTTTCTCCACACTTTCAATTTATTTATTATTATTATATAGTCAGTTTTATCCATGCTGCTATCTTCAGAAGTCATCATTCAAACCCATACTTAACATTCAAAAGAGAAAGAGACCACACCTGTTATTATCAAATTCTGTCGATGTAGATGTAGACAAGATTATTAACGGTAGATTTTTGGTCTTCATTTATTACCAATATCGTTTTTAATATATTCATTTGAAATTTTCAAAAGCCTTTAGTTTTTTGATATTTTGTACATTATTTATTTAACATCCTGTATACCTGTATACCTGTATACACCATAGTTTTAACTTCAAAAAGGACTTTTCTGTCCATTAGAAATATGTAATGAGCTTTCCTGGTTTTTAGTTCGCTGTGTCTTAGATGCCTAATACGTTATTAGTCTGATAATAACTCTATGTACTTTTATGTACTTTATGTACACCCTTCGCTTGGTTGGTCAGGATAGTGTGGGAGTCTCCAGCAAGCTGGCATACCCACTTAAAACCTCCTCGCCCAGTCACCACTTCAGGAATCGTCGAAAGGACATAACATCCAATACGGCCGGCGACGTGCTCCGCAATCTGTGCCTCTTAAGACATTTGTTTTTCTTTGATTCTTACATTCTGTCCCGTCTTTTTTCCTCTTTCTGGAATTCTCTCTCTTCCAACTCCTTCTGCCTTATCACACTTCGTAGTTGTAGATCCCAGCTTTTCTCCATGCATCCTCAGAGCTAAGCATGGACTTTGGGATCCCTTCCGGGGATGCTGTAAGACCTATGTCTGCCTCATAGTGCGATCTCTCTGGGTCCCATCTTTGGCAGTTCGTCAGGGTATGTTTGACGTCATCTATCTGCCGACAATAGATGCAGAGATTGTCCACGGCTTTACCAATTCTATTAGTATAGGTCTTGAAGGAGCCGTGTCCGGTCATAAACTGGGTGATGTAATGATCCATCTGCCTGTGCCCGCATTCCATTCAGGCTTCTAGGTCAGGTATTAGCTGCTTCGTCCATTGAGCGGTCAGCTTGTTGTTGCACCATTGGACTTGCCACTCCTCCATTGTTTCCCTCCTTTCCTCTTCTCTCTCTATATCCGTCACTTCCTCCAATTCTTCTAGCCTTCCCCTTTCCTTCGCCAAAAGGTCTACTGCTACCAGGCAAATGGCCGCGGCCGAGACAGTTCGATGTTACCCTGAGAAGCATCTTCCTCTGAGAGGATCTGACCATGTCTCTGTATATATATTTTCCCATAACCTCCTTCCAGACTGGGGCCGCATGAAGCAGCATGGACTGGACCACCCCGTATAAAAGGCGCCTTTTCTGCGTACCGGGTCCTCTCATATTCGGGTGGAGTTGGGATAAGACTGTGGACCTACGAATATGTTCGTCTGATAATAACTGCAACAATTACTTCTCATTGACGTATTTTTTTTTCAGGAAAATTCATCACCGACAGACTATTATACGCCCTCTTGGCCGCTCTGGTGATAATCAAACTTCTTGCAGTAAACGCACTATTCTTTTTACCATCTATGTTGGGAGTAGTGACCGCCAAGAAAATCATCGTCAAGATTCTCTTGTTTTTCTTTCCTGTTCTACATCATCTTTTTAAATTATGTGAATACACACCATATGGCGCCAAACACCATATTCACAAACATCAAATTGCACATATCCATCAAGTCGCTCCAGGACATCATCATCACAAACCTCATGTTGAAGAACATTATTATCACAAGCCTCATCTAGAATTAGGGGGGCCTGAGTACCATCCTTCTCACTACCATCATGACGATTCGCACTACCCACCAGGAGAACATGAATACCACCCCAGCGGACCTCCTGATATGGGTCATTATTCGGACTTTGCTCACAAAGATGATGCGTATTATGGAAGTGATGATTCTTATCCAGCCTCATCGTATGCCAATGAGTAAGTAATTATTTTCTTATTATACCTAAAATACGTTTCCAAGAAGATCCCATCTCTCTTCCACCAAGTTTTTTTTTGATACAATAATATAGCTCGAAAAGTGTGCCATACATCATCACAACTTTCTTCATATTAGTCTAGCAATAACGCATGAACAAAATATCTATATTAAATTCAGAGAAAATAAATAACATCCGATTTAAGAATTTTCATATTATTAAGAGTAAATAGTACGTAAAAAAACGTAGATTATTCTAGTGTAACAATTCCTACTCACTTAAATATTTATTCACTTTTTAACTTTAATAATTGTTTTCAAATGATAATTATTGCGAGCCAGTGCATCGCTTAACATAATTATAATTTGCTTCTATAAAAGTGCAATTTCCTTCAAGAGAAATTACTGTCATTTTGTGCGTGATGAATGACAATTTATAATTCTTTTGTTCTTTGGTGTGACTTGAGAATTGAAATAATAGGATCGTTTTATTTGTTGATGTAAGATAAAGGTTAAAAGTGATTCAATTTAATAATAGATGAATATGATTTGCTTGTGAGGTGTAGATTTTAGAAAAACAATCGACTAAGTAGCGAATTGTCAGTTCCTGAGTATTCCTAATTAAAATTTTATGGAATAAATAATACCTACATATCTCAGATCTGGAATATAGTTTGGAGCTGCCTTCAAAAATTTTCAACCTTGGCAAACCAAAATAAAGTAACATGGAACACAGAAACAAAAATTGCTGAGCGTGGATTCAAACAAAACTCCAGACGTTTTGAAGGAGATGGAATAGCATAATCTTCTAATGTATCATTGGAAATGCACCCTGGTGGAACAAACATCTGTCAGAACTAAGATCTCAAACCCGAGACCTTTTTAATAAAGCAAAACTCACCGGAGACTGGCAGAGATACACCGAGTTGAGAAACACATACTACAAGGAAATTAGAAAAGCTAAAAGAAATAGCTTCAGAAAATTCTGTAAAGATATAAACACAACACCTGCTGCGACAAGACTTTACAAAGTTATGGCGAAAAGGAGGGTCAACACAGATATGGCTTTGAGGAAGCCAGATGGTGAAAATACCGAAAATGAGGGGAAAAGAGTTCATTTTCCTGAGAGTACCCCAAATAGGGAAGATAATCCTCTCGAAGTTTACAATACGCCTTCGAGAGAAAGTATTACAATGGCCAAACACATTTGTAGTAACGATAGGTTGAAATGGGCCATGAACACCTTTCCACCTTTCAAGGAACCAGGAGCAGATGGAATTTTTCCAGCAATGCTCCAGAAAGGACAAGACGAAATTCTACCGCATCTGGTTAGGATTAGTCGAAGGAGGTTAGAGCTGGGTTATATACCTGAAGCATGGAGAAGGGTAATAGTAACCTTCATTCCAAAAACTGTCCAAAGGGACACAACAAATTCCAAATCCTCCAGACCAATTAGTCTAACATCGTTTGTACTCGATCCTAGAGAGACTACCTCTGCACATATGCTTACCGGGCAGGCAGATCTACGGACACTTGTACAACTGACGGAGGATATCCGAGGTGCTCTAGGCAACCAAGAAACTGTAGTATGTGCACTTTTGGACATAGAAGCAGCTTTTGACAATACTCCACATAAGGCTGTCAAAATAGCATTAAACTGAAGAGGTGTAGACAGCACAACATCCAAATGGTTGTCGAAACTGCTCACCACAAGAGTAGCAGAGACGAGGACGAGCAAAGCTATTGTCTCCATCTGCACTACCAGAGGATGCCCACAGGGAGGAGTAGCATCCCCAATAATGTGGAGTCTGACGGTTGACGAACTCCTGTGTGGTTTGACGGATCTCGGAGTATCCTGCCAAGGATATGCCGACGATATTGTCATAACAGCCAGGAGGAAATTCGAAAACACCCTTTGTGATATTGTGATATTGTACAAGTGGGACTTAGCATCAACCCCACTAAAACCATCTTGATAGCCTTCACTAAGAAAGGAAAACTCAACCTCAACTCAATTCAACAACAAAGAATGGGATCCAAATACCATTACCAGACTTGGAAAGAATGCCATTCAATGGTACACAGTCGGCTCAAAAGCAATAGAAGGAACTGGGATAGGAGTGTTCGGGCCAGGAACCAAACACTCTGAAAGCTTCGGAAAAACCCAAGTATCTTTCAAGCGGAAATCCACGCCATAAGAAAGTGCGCCCAGTTCAATATTGATGAAGGATACAGAAGACAAAGGATTATCATAATGTCGGATAGTCAAGCAGTCATTAAAGCACTGAGCTCTTGTGTAATCAGTTCCAAAATGGTGTGGGAATGCCTAGACAAACTCAATAAACTAGGCGAGAACAATATGGTCACCTTACTATGGATTCCAGGACTCACTGGAATAGAAGGAAATGAAATAGCAGATGAACTCGCGAACAGGGGGACTGAAATACCTTTCTGGGGGCCTGAACCCTTTTATGAAATCAGCCCCAATGTAATATTGGAAGAAATAAGTAAAGCCGAGAAAAAGAGGATATCTGACCATTGGAAGGATCTAGTAGGGCTTATACAATCAAAGACTTTTCTGGGTGACTACAACCTGTTGAGATCAAATGAATGCATAAGTCAAAGTAAAACTGAACGAATTCCATTCAAATTATTTCTTTAGCGACCTTCTCATGGAGTTTATTATGTTTTCTTTCATTTAAATAATCGTATAATTTGTTATTTTATTGTTACAGTGAATGTCGAGTATACATCCAAACGTTTGCAATAAGAATATTTAGAAACATTATAAATATTCTTGTATACTTTTTAAAGACAGCACAGGAAATGTAAGAAAGAGTACATGAATGTTTAGATAATTGTTTACATGTGTTGTGGTAATCTCACTAGATAAAAATAGAAACTGACACCACTGTTTATTTTATTAAAGGTGCACTATGTAGCTCGTGTCGTTGCTTAAAAATATTTTTAATATTTGTTAGCATTATTATTTAAATTGTGGTTACACTTTGTAAGACATTAGTAAAAAGCACATTTGTATGTGGTATTTGTCACAATAAATTGAATTTGAGTGATATTCATTGTCAATTTCTTTTTAGAGTGTACCACAAAGACCCAGATGACGATGGAGATCCTTGGGATCATTCTCCACGTCAACCAAAACCCCACGGAAAGAAGCGCATGACTGCAACGGAAATTGAAAATATGGTGCTGAAAGCAGAGAAGGAAGCTTTGGTATGAAAAAATAATTTAATTTAAATTTATTTAAAGCACGCCTCAGCGTGTTTAAATCGAACTTTAAAACACGCGCGTTTTTGAAGTTACCATGGCAACATCAACAACTCGAGAAACGAAGTCTAAATGATAACTTTTTTATTATTGATCTGACAGGAGTACTTTGTAACGTCAAAACCTTCATTCGAACAATATTTAACAATTTCAATTTTATAAATGAAAATGGAAAATACAGTTGGTATTGTTTGAGATATTAGCATTTCGATTTTTCAAATCAGATGAAATGGTATTTAAATTAATACTGTTTTTGCGCGACCGATTTTTTTTGTTTATTTACAGCATCGGTTGTTAGGACGGTAGGTTGTGTTTACTGGTTTCTAAGTCTAACACGTTCAGACGTCGGTAAGTATAGTATATTCTTTCACGAGTGCAGAATGATGGCTATTATTCACGCGGATGAAGTTTCCAAGACGAGCTAGCGCAGCGAGTGAGTTTTGGAATCATCCAAATAATCCATATAAATGGGATTAATTCCGGGAGGCGTACACATTCACTACCGCTACTGTTGTCAATTTTTTTCTCTTATAATACGTAAAATTATGATTTTATAATTATTTTGACGTTTCAAACGACGCGCTGTCAGAAGCGATTTGCGTTCTTAGGTATTTGACGTTTTAAAGAGACGATTTGATTTATTCATGGTTGGCTTTGTATTTTTGCTCCTTCAACTGAAAAATATAAATTGTTAAAATTAAAAATTTGTTCCATCCACTTTGATTGAGCTTAGATATTCCAGATTTCTAGCATCTATTTAAATTGCTTTGCATTTAAGTAATATTTTGGTATGTGTTACCACTAGACATTGGAGTAAGTGAAAATGTTCTGTTCAATTCAATAATCATTCAACAAAAACAATTATTTCAATTTCAAGGAAACAGAATAAAGTTGATTTGAAGTGAATTTTTCAATCAACAGCTTTACTTAGAATAGTTCTAGCGAAAGTACATGAAATTAGATAATGGGTTTGGTGAAAGTACAATGATTGACACAATAAACATTTGATTTATCAATTAGAACCGGTTAATATGATACAGACACCTACTCCGAGTAAAATGAAATAATTATTTATGCTTAGATCAAATCCCGTCTACAAAAGGAAAGACTAAGAATCCACGAAGAAAATCTAAAGCTACAAGAACAACTCAACACCGCCATAAAAATACAACAAAAACTCAAATATCATGCAGCTGCAGTAGGATCCAAGAAAAAGCTGACCCAGATAAATCCTCATCATCTTCTAACTCCCCTTGTACCTCCACCACTACCAGCAACAACAAATCAGTTTTCACAATCCCAATTTGCAAAACCCGTGGATCCTACCCTTTTGACTCAGAACGCTGCAAACTCAGTTTCTGGAGAATTTGCTGAGCCACCTCCGAATTACGTTCAGCCAGAAAAGAATTTCGTGAAACCGTCTAAGGGTTATGGGGAACAGCTTCAGCCATCGAAAATTTCGGAGTCTTATCCTGCAGTCGCTGGAACTGGTTTGCCGGGAGATACAGTACAAGCTATTCAAAGTGAGTATTTATAAATGCTATGATAACTTTAGTTTCCTCCTTAATATTTTGTGTGCTATTTGAATTATAAAGGAATATGGTTGCGAATTATCTCAAAAGATGGTAATACTGTTTTGGTCTTACTAAACAAAAAAGATCTCTTCTGTATGTTCCTTGTGGTATATTATTCATTCTTTTTTCAATTTCTAGATGTGGTCTAGATGTTTCACCTAAATAAAATTTGTCGCATTCACATTGAAAGTACGAATAAACGAACACAAAAAATATATCAAAGATAGGGAATTCTTTAAGTCAGCTATTTGCAAACATGCTTGGGAAGAGGGTCATCAAATTCAATGGGATTCATCAAAAATAATATTGAAAGAACCCAATAATAAAAGACGGAAAATCAAAGAAAGTGCTTTAATACAACTAAATGCAGATAAATGTGTAGCTAGTATTTCAGCCGAATGTAGTCAAATTTGGTTACCAATGTTAGAAAGAGAAATTTCCAATAATCAATTACCTGCGTTATCAGGATAGCATCATAAGTTTTTATCCAGGTTTTCTTATGATTTATAATTTGAATAGTTGTTAATCGATACACATTTCAATACACAAAATCACAAAACTGAGTATACATATTTCAAAAACTTAAATATTCATACACAAAAAAACTGGATTCCATTTCTAGTAGACTATCATATCGTTGGAATGTCATAAAATGAAATATTTCATTTCACATTTTGCCAGAGATATGATCTACTATGAATGGACCTTAATAAAAATTTGATAACAAAATTTTGCAGTCTTAAACTTCAAAATATTTTTGATTGTCTAGTTGTCAAATTTTTTCTGTTGTGTCAGTTAGGGATAAAAATTAATTTCTACTTATTTTTTCTTGACAACGGTAGCTGAAACGCTACCGAAACGTTGAAATAAAGAATTTAAAAATATTGTGGTTTAATTTTCCAAGAAATTAAAAAAAAAAAAAGAAAAAAAAAAAAAAAGATCTCGACTCAAGTGCTTATCTAAATATCACCAGCTTACCTCAAAACTCTGACTTAATGGTGGGATTTAAGCAAAGTATAATCATATATAATTTCTAATAAAGGATATTTGTACCTAATTCAGTTTTCCTCCACAGCTCATGGCCAAAATAAATTTATTTTATCTCAGTTACACCCTGTCTAGAATAAACAAAATACTGCCAGAGGTACATTTACTCTCCTGAGTTGATTGCATATAATTATTAATAGTCGCCTTTCAACTTTTGTGCTAGTGAAAAGGTCACCATTTATATGACAGTTATTTCAATTGATTTGGAGAAATTTGTTTGAGATGATAAAAGAATTTCTTTAGTACCATATACATGGAATTATAATAAAATGTATGCAAATTAACGATGTTCTTGAAAATGGTATGACCTTGAAACCGTTTTAAAGTTCATTCATAATAGTCCAGGGCATTTAGAACAAAATCACCTGAATAGAGGAAATTTTGGAGCACAACAAATATGGAGATGCGGTTTTCTGCATTGTGTGTTCGGGAAGCTCCCAGAAAAAACTGTGGGTTAGCACTTTTTTGAAAAACGCCTTCCGCATTTTCCAATTGCATCTTCACTTGCGCCATTATGGGAACGATTGGAAACTCGGAAAAATCGTTTGGAAATCGTTACTCGTGCATTAGAATTACCCGGAGGTGCACGGGGGTGGCTCTGTGGGGGAGCGCGAGGGAGGAATTGGGGGAGGAATGGCAGCGTGCATGAAAATCGCTCCAAGCTCGAGGGTTTTCGGAAATACTGAATTCAATTCTGGCATCTCAATTACCCGGGGGCGCTCAGTGGCGCCTCTGCATGTGTATTCGGGGGGTCATTCTGGGGGGAATCGCATACTCCATGTAATTGACTCAAAAATCGTTACTCGGGGGTTCTCGGGGATGCCGAACTCGATTCTGTCATTGGAATTACCCTTGGGCGTTCAGATGCGCCTCTGCAGGGGTATCCGGGGGTAATTCTGAGGGAAAAATTGCATAGTCCATGGGAAGCTCTCCAAACTCGTTACTTGGCATCCCCGAAAACCCCCGACTAACGAGTTTGGAGCGCTGCCCATGAATTATGCAATATTCCCCCAGAATGACTCCCACATTTTTTCCAGTCTTTTCTGGGACCTTCCTGAGCACAATGTAGAAAACCGCATCTCGATACCTGTTCTGCTCCAAAATGTCCACTATTTTTCCTAAATGCCCTGGACTATGAATACTTCAGAGTAATAAATCTCCCTGGCCCTTGGAAAACCAATATAGGATGAACCATATTAGTGATATTAAAATATTATCAGTAATAATATAACAAGAGAGTGAGAATAAATTGAAAATAATTTGACAGATTTTTTGAAAACTTGTTGCCAGGCAGTAGTCAAGAGAGTCCGCAGGGCTCGAGTGGCTATCTCCAAATGGCAACAAGTTTGAACAAAATCTGTCGAATTATTTTCTAATTTATGAAACTCGCGAGTTATATTTGACTAGATTATTTTTTGATTCACAATTTTTCGAAGTACCTAGTTTCTAAAATATTTTTTGTTATTTCTGCATCAGAAAAGGTACTAAACCGATAATTTTCACCCATTTTATATATCGCGTTGACACAATTAGGTAATTATTTTGACAACTATCTGACACTTGCTAGGCAAATAAAAGCCACAGTGTTTATTCCCGAGAATAATCACTATATATCAATAACCTAATTGGTTGAAACTTACCCTTGTGACAAATAAAGAAGCATTTCATTGGTTTTAAGAAACGTCGAAAAATAATCATGAACTTTTTTTTCCATTTTTGCGTCGGCAATGATAAACTAAAAGAAATTTGTTATGGCTTCATAGCAAATGGATTGAAAACACTGATTTTTTTGGACAGCTTTGCTTTAGTTTACATATAATTTTGTTTAAATCCTTTTTCCTGATGGCAAAATATATATGAAATAATTTACTCTAACAGTGGAGTTTCTAGAAAGTTTCTATGATATTTGGAACACGAGCACTGAGACTCCATACTATCTGACGCGCGTTTTGATAACCAAGTGTTGGGACAGTCAGAACCGTGGTACTTTTGTAAGGTTATGAAATTCGGTAGATATCTATTTTTTCCTACGACCATATAGGAAATTAACATATATCGCACTCTCTACTCAGGTGGAAAGTTTCTTATATCATCATAGTGACGCGAACCGTGCGTTATGATATCACCCTAGTATGTGATATCATATCGCACAGTTCACATGAATTCGATTAACGTGGTTTTCTTATTTCAATTTACCTACGTAATAACTACAAATATAGCACAAAACACAAAATATGTTCAAACATTATTAGGATTCGCCAAATTTTGTGATAAAAAAAACAACTAGGTACGGCCGGAAATCGAATCGCGGTCTACTCCAGCATTCTCCGAATTGTCATGACGTGGATAGCTGTCAAATGTTCTTATTTTGGGCATATCTATAGTATAGCTGTAGGAATTTAAAAAAAATCAAATTATACAGAATTAAAATGTCTTCAGCGTTATTTTGAACATATTTTGCATTACAAACTGATTATTTTAAAAATAATAATATGTTGTAGGTAGGTACAGTTATTGATGTTTCC
>CAJUYG010001184.1:56138-87971 GCA_910591675.1 Galerucella calmariensis
TTAAAAATAATAATATGTTGTAGGTAGGTACAGTTATTGATGTTTCCAAATAAATAAAACCATCATATTTCGTAAATTTATCGCGTGATCGTAAAAAGTATATACTAATTAAGTGAAAAATAATGAAGTAGGCTTATGTCAAAATTCTCAAATTATAACACAAAGCATACAAATAGTTTTTGTGAAGTGTAAGTGAAATATTTTTTACATAAAAGTGTAAACGAATTACAATTATTGAGAGATAAACTAGAAATACAAGTGTTAGTCTCGGTTTTTCATTATAATGGAAGTTGATGCTGATAGTAGCGAAAAACCTAAGGTACTTTTTCAATATTTATGGCCGTAGGAAAAATAGTGTACTACAAAACTCGTTGCAAAGTGAATTTCACTCATTTCATTTCCGCACTCACCGATGTCAACATTATTTTTTAAAAACCATTACTTACATTAAACAAAATTTGTTACAATCATCGCATGGTCGTAGGGAAAATAGTGACATTACTTGTGCGAAAGTGATTTTTCACACTCGTGAGAAAAATGTCACTTTCCGCACTCGTAACGTAATATACTATATCATACCTTTAAAATATTCGAATCCAAGTACTTTTAGAAATTTTGTTAACTGTTGCCACTGAACTACTTCTTAATTTTTCTGGGCTGGTATAATTTTGTTGTTTTCTCTATAAGTAATAATTTCTAACAGATTTTTTCTATATTACAAGGCAATTATCAATCCTATCTTTATGCATCTAAGATCGATTAATATGTAATAATAGTATACATAAAACAAAGTAAATTACGCGTTTAAAAATAATGTTTCAGATTGCTGAAGGTATGTAATTTGAAAACAGATCATGGGTAGATAAAAGTGTACGTAATTATTTACAAGAAGTACATTTTCTTTTAATTTCTTTAGGATTCCAATGAAAAAACGTTAAAAACTCAACTAACTCAACCACTTCTTTGATTGTTTTTATTCCTTATTTTTTTGTTAGACCGCAAAAAACAAATATTGATTCAAATTTTGAATCAACAATATATCAGCGGAACGTATAGTGTTGACTATCAAGGAGCTAGAAGCGAGGTCACAACAGTTTAAAATAATTATACCAAGTAGGAAAGGTTAGAAAAGAGGTGTTCATTAGAGGATCGTCAAAATCAGGCACGGATCCAAGGGGGGGGCGATGGGGGCGATCGCACCCCCTGGACCAAAAAATGATATATCCACACTTGCACGAACTGTTCAAAAAGGAAAAGGATTCAAATTCTATTTTATTACTTCGAATAATTGTTTTAAAACATACTAGTGTGTTATTTGGGGTAATTTTCTTTATCCTCATGACATTTTTATCTTAAGTGTAACCAAATCCATCTTCCTAAATTTAAATCTAAACATTTATATCAGATCATGCTTATGTTATTTTTTTCAACAGGTTTAATAAATAAAAAAGTGGGACAAAATGAACAAAAAATCTATCAAGTGTATCCAACAAATCAAAACACCGATATCAATAGCTTGAAAGCATTTTCAAGTAAACCAGCAGTGCCTACTCAAACATCCGTAGCAGCCAACAGAAAGTCGGATCGCATAACTCCCGAGGAAGAATTTTATAAAGCAGCTTCAATTACTTATGACGCTTTCTACTCCCCCATTCTAGAAAAGATAGATGCCATCTTGAACGGGATAAGCTTCTACGAAGAACCTTGTAAAGAAAGACTTATTTGTAGTATGTACAAGAAGCCTGAAAAGTTTAGTCCGCATAGTAACTTGATTTCGGCAGAGCTTAGCAGGTGAGTTGAATAACATTTGATATTCCATAAATAGGTAAAATTGGACTGAAAATGGAAGCTTCTAGACCTTTTTGACCAATTAAGATTATTTTTTCCGGTGTACCTGTACGTTATATAGATTTGTTAGTCCTTTTGGTCCTTATTACACCTTTAATTGCGATCATTCTTACTTAAACTAATTAGAAAGTCAAACGAAGAGTTATTTTAAAAGTAAGTAGATCCTATCAATATTTGACTTCAATTACCACTCAAAATACTTCTATTACTTTCACCAGATAATTATTGTTCATTACTATTTTCACAATTTTTTGATAAAAACAATGTCAAATTAACGAGCATAAAATGTGTGCAGATTAAGGTATCACATTCAGTTTGGTAAATATTGGTTCGAAGAAGAATGAAAAATCCCGTTTGTTCTACAACTGCAACCTTATAGCTACTATTACTGCAATAAATATTTTAAAATGGGAATACAATTTTAAGTATTCGTTAAAACTCAATCGTATTACAAAACAAGCAAGTCCTTCCCAGTAATTATTTATGTATCCACAAAGATTCAACTCAGAAAACATTTTTTATTACTTGAGGAATTTCAAGACTGCAGCAATATGTATATATGTATGTATATGTATATTATACAGTATGTACAGTGTGGTTACTACTGAAATGACACTCAATGAACGGTGATAGCGTGGTAATTTTCATATTAATTCACTATATTCGTTTTTAAATGTTTAAATAAACTCACCAATAAAATTCCATTGTTAGTTTGTGATTAAATTTTAGAATAACGGTTAATTTATTTTGATAAATGGGCTAGTCCATCGCTGAAGGTGAAAAAAAAACAATTTCTCCTGCATATCAGTACGTGGAGCTAAAAGAAGAAGAGCAGTAGGTGACCAGGACATTCTTTTTTGTTTTCGTCTGTACTGCATGGTCAGGGCGAGTGTAGAATACAGTGTTGATATATTATATCTATTGATACAAGTAGAAAATTTTTTACATTTAGTTCCATATTTTGTTTTAATTGATTCGGGTTTAATATTGTATTGTTTGTCCTTAATAATTTGTTAGTAATTGAAACCTTGTTTTTAATAAATTTTGTAGCAATATTTTGGGGATTGTTTTGCATCATAACCTGTGATGAATTTAAGTTAGAAACTGAGGATTCCGTTTCTTTAAATTTATTTTCTCGAAGGTTCTCTATAAGTTGGAAATGGTTAGATTAGATTAGATCAGATTAGAATTGGAGTGGCTCTTTGTCCTATCCCACTGCGACCTTTGCAGATCTATTGTGGTCCTCCCTATATTTAGAGCTCAATAACTAGCTTTGTCCTTTTTATTAGATCTAATAGCCTGGATATCGCCTCCTTTGCGTAGCTCTCTGCCCTCGGTTTTTCTTCTCCAAATAAGTGAAACCGCACCCTTGCTAGGCCTTCGCACTCACAGATAATTGTGTGCACATGTTTCCTCAGCCTACAATGTCCGGTCAGCATTCCCACCATCATCCTCGTCGTTTCCCGACTTTGACTTAGTAGGTAGGAAATGGTGTTCTTCATTTAATTCTGAATATGGTTTCAAATAATGGACAGAAGAATGTCCTGTGAGCTTAATTACTTCTTGTTCAACATTTGAACAGTATTCCAAAGTGTTTTCACACTAGCTTCAGTATAATTAGTTCCATCTCTTTTTTTCATGTTAAAACCATAATCTTCAAAAATTTTTGCTATAACTTGTTCAGAAGTATCCTTTTCTAACGTATAATTACGTGCGTCCAGAAACATTCTGAACTGTTACCACGCAGACTTTTTTGTCTTCATTGTATTTCGCGGTATACTTTGCTTAATTGTACTCTCTATTTCATTTATTGAATTATTCCCAAATCTTGTATTATTCATTTTTAATAATACTTATTTAAATTTTTGAAACAGTTTTAATAATTTTTAGACAGTTAAATAAATAAATAAACAACTTAGTGTCCTTAGAAACTACGGAAACTACTAGCAAAGATTTTATATTGAATTTTATCACAGAGTGATATAATTTTATACACATAGATTTGATATATTAAACGTCAAAAAATTGCCGCGACAAGACAAAAAATTGCCAGTTCAAAACCTTCAAATTTTGTCAGTTATCAATTTACTCTAGTGAAATAGTCAAAGAGACATAACTGACATTTAAAAAAAACTTCGCTGGTGAAAGACTTTTTAGAATCGCTAAAAACTAAATACATATCCTTTTTTCTCCCGTCAAAATTGCATAAGTCTGTCTCATTCATTCTCATTTGTAAGTTATGATTAAACGCAATAAAAGAAAACAAAAACGGTGAGTATGTCTTTGTTGAATCGTATGACCCGCATGATAAGACTGCATTTGACTATACCAAAGTTTGCTTATATTGAACATGATCCCTACTCGCCACTACTGGTTAAAAGCTTTCTTAATAGTTATACATTTCAATATATTTTTTACAAATGAATTCGCTGTTCAAACTTCCGCTACTCATTTGAATTATAATGTTTATTTAATACTAAAACCTGAAATCGTTTGATATTTTAATATTTAATTTTTAAAATTTTAACAGCTATAATTCGTGGTGTCCCACTTTCACCTAATTATGAAATTAACATGAAATAAAATTTAATTTAGAAAATATGATCATTTTTATAGAGCCCACTTTTCCAAAAACATGAATTTGTTAATAACACTAATAAAATAACCAATTTACAATACATTATCATGAATCTCAAGCATACTTCTCTACATATTAATGTTTAAATGTCACGTTTATATTTAGATTATTTTATTGGTACTTTATCTAATTTCCACAGCAAAGTCTTAAGCTTAAAATCAATTCCCAATATTTTTCGTACTTCACATACAACTATTTGAATATATTGACTTTGTCATTCCAAAGAAGCACCTAAATTAGGGTTTATAACGAAACACCCAAAAAATAATATTACAGCATATAAACGTTGTTTTTTTATGTTTTCAGAGATCAAAAGGAACTACAGAAGCCCAAAGCAACCAACGCTGCGGTAATACGCTTCTACAAATACGTTCAAGCAGCAAGAGACGGTCAAGATCAGAAGGACTGCGTCAGACTCTACCCGACTTGTGCAATTAACACAGAAATATAGATAATTAATTCATTCAAAGAATAGCTATTTATATTACAATGGAGAAAAGTGCCGCTTCTCCTGCAGAATGTAGTTTTAAGGGAGGAAGAGGCACTTTACTCCTGTGTAATACATATAATTTTTGCTCATACCCTCTATTATTATTTATTTGGTTCCTTTAGCCTCATATTCTAAATATTGTTTCACATAACTGTCTTTAGATTTTTGTGGTAATAACGTTAATGAATATTAGGTGGTGTATTTGTAAATTGAAAATCTCTAACCATTTCCCTAAAAGTAAATGAAGTTTAATGAACGTAACAACTTTGCACTCCAAAAGTCAGTCGCATTGCTTACTGTCATTGAGCCACAACCTACTATGTTAGTTTTATTCGTAAGTCAAAAAACGTATCTTAGAATCTTGGAGTAGACATTTTTATTTGTAAAACTTAAGGCGCGTCCTCACTATACAGCCAATTGGCAAAGCCAGCGACTGTAAAAACCTCTACATGTGTGTGTGTGTGTGTACTAGGTACCTTTTCTGTTTAAGTGCAATTCATTGTTCGTCGAATAGGTAGCTTATATTTCATTGTAAAACTATGAATTTGAATATTATTGAAAGGATGTGAAAAGCAGTTTTTTGTTTGAATAATATTGTCAATGTTTAGTGGAACAATTACAGTTTATTAAATCTTAATTTAAAATAATTTCAGCTGAAAAATAGTCTTCAAAGAATTGGAAGAGATTTTGTTTGTTTCCGTGTAAATATTTTCAGTCATTTGTGTTTAATTATGTATAAGTCGTTATTTAAATTATTTAGAATGTAGTTTAAGAGGTTTATATTACTTTTTGTGTCGATTACAAGAGCCTCTGCTTTGTTATCATAATTATTTTGAAATTAAGCTCTTGCTATCGACATGTCTTGGGCGAGTTATATAGATCTGAGGGATACGGTTTTGGGAATTTTTACATATAATAAAAATTAAAATTAATTAATCTAAGAAAATTTTTCTTGTTTGAACACAGCTTCATCAATGTACTGTTTTTAATAATGTTCAGGCTTGCAATAATCAAGAGATCTGAAACATGTTTATTGATAGTTTGAATAAGTGTCAATAAATCTTCAAAGAATTCCAAAATAGTTTAAAATTATGATTTTCTAATTTTTTTTGCAAATTTTAGAAAAGAGCCGTCCATAAAGTACATCACACGTTAATGGGGAGGGAGGGTATCACCGAAGTGTGACATCGTGTGACAAGGGGCGTGACAAGCGTATTGTGACGTCACATGTTAAAATTCAAAATACTAAAACACAAAGCTTGGATGTGAATTAAAAATTTACGAACTTGATCTATATTTATTAATAATTTAGCATTTTATTAGATAATTATGTAATAAAAATAAGTGAAAAATGATAATAGCTATTTTCTGTTGATTATTTTTAAGTACGTTACATCACGAGGGGGGTTATAAAAATGTGACAACCTGTGACAAGGACGGGGGGAGGGGTTCAAAAGTCCTAAAATTTGTGTGGCGTACTTTATGGATGGCCCCAAAAGGCATTATGAAGAAGTGAAAGTACGAACATTTGAGAATTATATTAGCTAAAAAAGAGCCATATTTCCTTTCAAAATACTGTTGCAAGAAATTTATTTTTGTTTATTTAATTATATATATAATTTATTTCAACTTATTGTACTAGTCATGCAAGATGAACTAACTTTTCTTAGGAATAGAATTTATCTTTGACATTGTAAGAATACGTTCCTTCGGTGTACAGTTTTTTCTTACATTAATTTAGTCTATTCAGATGTCACTATAACGCCTTAAAATTGAATTTCAAAAAGTAGACAGTTCACTAAAAAGCAACATCTACTTCTCGGGCATCTATTGATAACACGCTTTATTTAAATTGTTACGGGAAAACGGGAAACTGTAAAAAATTAGTCAATTCATCTTATAATAAGAGCTCTGAGTGTCACGTAAAAGAACGGTGTTTTTTCTATATACATGTTTTCTTGCGCCTGGTCAAACCTAAATTAGTTGAGGTACAATAAGTGCCATTCCTCGCATATCAATAATTAGGTGTTTGTGTAATTAATTATTTGTATTTTTGTTAGGAAAAATAACAAGTCAACCATTTTATTGCTGTATACAGGGTGGATAGACCGTAAATATTATCAGAAGTTGTGTCAACTTATTGTGAAAGTCTCGTACATAAAAATTCATTATTTAAAATAAATTGTACTGTGAAGGTTGCTTGAATGCAATTTTTCAAAACCCATAACAGATTTTTTTAATTTGTCATTAGTTGGTTTAAATGTTGATGTAGATAGATGACAACGGTTGTGTAGACATCCTGTATATAATTAATATATCGTTAACTGAAGCAATTTCATGTGAATTGGAAATAAAAAGATATTTGGGTTGAAATATTTTAGTATTCAAGTTTAAATATGACTGGGTATTGTTCTTATTTATTTATAAGTTATTTATTATTAAATTATTTATTTATTTAATGGAGAATATGTTTGTTTTAAATAAATGTGATACTTATCTTTAGTAAAAACTAAATGAAAAACAATGTTTTTTTTTATTTAGTGAACCTTTGTAAATTCAATCCATCTTCCTTCCTTTGTTAATCCCTTAACAAGGAAACATATTATGTATTTTCAACACCAAAAAGAGGGTAAAGAACGTTTCACAATATTTTGTTGACTCTGCATCTAACCAAGAGGATTTAGTGATGAAAGTATATGAATTCCTCAATGTACGGTGGTAAACAGTAACAGATTTAGATACCAAAACATAAATTAAATTTATTTTGTGGAGAAGTTTAGTAATAGCCACATTTCATAAATGTCTAGTTCTATACAGGGTATCTGCGATACAGTGGAAGGGATCAAAATTACATTTTCTAAACAATAACTGATATGAAATTGAAATAAAATCAAAAAGGAGCAAGGTGAACTATGACTGAATAAAACAAAAAAGCTGACAGTATTACTGCGTGGCCCGTATTTTTAGCGATAGTAACACAAACGTACTCTTTTTCGATATTGAACGCTGCTAAAACTTGTAAAGGATCAGGTTTTTCCTACGATTCTTCAAAAAGTGATTTTTTTTTAATACTGTCGAACTTCCACTTCCCTAAGTCTTACTCTTCCTAACTTAATACTAAGCTGAGTCCAGCATACAGATCGTGAAAAGTCTATTCGAGCCATACGATTTACACAAGTACGACAAGGAAAGTATGAGCAAAACAACTTGAAAGAGAGAGAAGAATAATTGTTCGCAGTCGGCTGTTGCCAAATGTATTTATTTGTAAGAGTTATTCCCAATTTTTGTCGGCAACAATGTTAAATACCAATAATTGTTAAATCGAAAGCAGTGTATAGATTTTATTTATTGCAGATTGTAATTTGTCTATTTATTCTCTTGAACTATATTATTTTATTCTCATCTGTGTTGATCTCACTTATTTTTCAAAAGTCAATAATATTACCAATCTCGAATTTCTCCCAATAAATACGGCGTTATCCCGTATTAAAAGTTAAATGCAAAATAAGATTCCTTAGAAAGTATCGAACATTTCAAGCTGGCAACGCTGCTTTCATATCAGATTGGTAGCTGGAACTGAAAACACACTCAACGCTGACTGACATCCAGTCAAGGTTTCAAGCACTCAGCCCCTAAGTCTAAAGGCTCTTGTTCTTTTAGTTGTACTGTATAAGTGAAGATACTAGATATCCTTATCAGGCTTAACAGTTTTCTCACAAGATCCCTTCTGGAGAAAAACTCTCTAGTGCGATCTAGACACATGAATCAGTGGTTCACATTCCAAAATAATGTGTGGCTGTTTCCTCCTCATTTATGTACAACTGACAGATAATTGCTTAGGTACTATATGTACCCATGGTATGCGTGTGCTCACTTAAATTGCTGTGTTCGTGAGTATAAGGATATTTTGACCTACATACCCCCTTCCAATGTTTATTTCCCAGAAGCTATGTAAGCCTTACTCCTAGGCTTAGCATCATGAGCTCCAGCTCCAGTCAGTTCTGGATCCGTCCGTGTACCACCCGTACTCCATCTTGATCAAGTCACATTCCGGTCTATCTGGACGTAGTATGGCTGGTTTTCAATGATTTCAGCCAGCATGTTATTCCAAGTTGAGAGTTTCTGACATTTTTTAATCTGGCAGTTTTAATAGCTCCAGTCCAGCTTCTCTCTGTTTTATTTTATCACCAAACTAAAGCACCATAGTTTCACCACATTAACCAGCTTTTCGTGGCATTGTTACCCATGGCAACGACTGGGGTCATTTTCGCTTTGCTAATTTCGTCAAGCAGATGTTAACTCAAGGTTTTCGTATCCAGAGTTATTTTCAGTTACTAAACATGGCTTACACACGTGCTGAATGGAAACATTTGGAAGTTTCATTGTCTAAAGAGCAGTTTACCGATTTTTATAATTTCAGACGACATTATTTTTTCTTCAAAAGTTATTCTTCCATACTATGGTGAGGAAATATATTCTTTAGCGATGGAACTGGTCCAGTATTACTGGTTATAAATATATCCTCGTTTGTCCTGTTAGGATTCACTTAATAGAGACCAAGACCAAATGTTTTTCATGTAATAAAAGTGTTCAGAAATAATCTTTATGGAAAAAGTGAATACGCAACAGAAATACATTGTGCGTGTTCAGTTACCTTTAAACGCACAGTTGTTTTTAGGTTAGATTAGCTTTTATGAGGTGGCTTTTGGCATATTCCACTGCGACCTTTTCAGATTCGAAAAGGCAAATAACTTTTCAAATTGTTTACAATTGAAACCAAATTCGTTGTATATCGTATTTCATTGAATAATAAAAGACATGATTTCCATTCTAACATTCCTATAGAAATCGAAGACATTTTCATTATCAAAACTAATCAAATTGTAGCTCACGTCCAACCCCGATCGTTACTCAAAAGTTTCTATTTCCGGCCAAGCATATATAAAACATATTACCATCGAAAATCATCATTGATAGTTTAAGAAAGTTACACACGATGTTTGGTGTTCAAATTGTTGTAGTTATTACAATTTTAACGGTAACACAAGCATCTAATTCTCCAAACCCTTCGGCCGTTGAAGTTTTACAGGATATCTATAATGGTTGCGTTCAAGATTTTTCTTTCGACTGTGCTAAGCCGAAAGCTTTACATTGGTTGAGTGATGTAGCCGAAAATCAAAATATCAGGATAACTGATAATTTGGTTATTGTGAAAAAAGAAAATGACGAATATATCAAGGTTAGTAGTGACAATGCATCACAGTCCAATCTAATTTTAGAATAACTTTTCAATATTGTTGCATGCATTTAGTACAGTTAATTTTCTGGTTAAATCCACTGGCATGTTTTGTCCTTATAAACCTAATAAATATTGAAATGTATAAAAGTTGTTGTAGGTTGAATGTTATTAAAAATGCCATTGTTCTAAAACATTTAATTGTTTGCAGGCACGAGGTTTCTCCAACGATATTTTCGAGAGATTCGAAGATTTTCTACAATCTCACGATATCGTAGTTTCTGCACCTGAATTCATTCCCAGATCCTTGGATACAAAGGATATAAGAGTTCCTCTTGCAGTTACTGGTAGGTGTCATTATTACAAATCACATTTTTTGAACAATTTCCATACATCATCAAGTAACAAAAAGTATATCCCAAATCTTTTTCTTTTTTAGGACGGTCGTCAAAGATTGTGAAGAAAGTCATCATTCCTTTCTTATTGGGTTTAAAATTCAAAACAGCTCTCTTAGTTCCTCTTGCATTAGCTTTAATCGCATTAAAGACATGGAAAGCTTTAACTTTAGGTCTGTTGTCTCTGGTTTTGACAGGAGCACTAGTTATTTTCAAATTTACCAAATCAAAGGTGAGGTTATACAGTTACTTCAGTTTGATTGACGCTTTATCTTCATATCCTTATTTTTATTTAAGGTGAACTATGAGGTAATTCACGTACCACAACATGTTGAACACCATGTGGATCATCCTCCTCCATCTACGGACTGGGAACATCCAGGTTATGGAAGACAACTAAGCTCCAACGAGATGGCATACAACGCATACCTTTGATAAATCTTTTTCTTAACTTGATCTATTTATAATAAATTATTTAAATTATTATTGTTTTTATTTTTATTACCTCAACGGAATTCTCTTTAGAAGTTCTTTCACAGATGGTGAAGAGATTAAAAATAATGACATCAGAGTTTTCCATTTTCTCAATAAATATTATCAGTGTCTGTTCTTGTTAATAAAATATTAATCTGGATACAAAAAAATTGTGATGAGGCTGAATACACTTTAAGAACTCTAATATGCAAAAAATACACAAACCTTTGTTCACCTTCAGTCAAATCTAATAGACTTTTTAAAAGTTTAAAATATATCAGAATTATTTTAGTAGTTCTCATACCTATAAACAAAATAAAATCACGTCTAGTAGAAATACTTTAAAGTCAATTCCCACATTTAACTTTACTCCAAGTACTTTCAAGCGGAAATTCACTTCTATCAAGTCCAATATTGATAAAGGCAGAAAATCCAAACCACACTTTCTCAACTCCAGTCCAAAGGCAAAACTACAGAATTTCTCTGGGTGCCATCTCACACAGGTATTAAAGGAAACGAGGATGCTGACGAAACTGCCAAAAAATTTTCTACCAACCCCGCGGTAACATTGATAAATATAGTTCCTAGCCAAGATCATAAGAACTCTATAAAAAAATACATAACCAACGAATGAGAGGTAAGATGAAATTCGAACTCCCGCAATAAACTTCACCAAATAATGCCCGATGTATCTAGAGCTCCTTCCCTAGAAAACAATAGATCCGATCAAGTGAAGAGAATTAGGCTTAGAAGTGGACACACCAGCATATCCCACCAATATCTGATGTCCAAAGAAGCCATTCCTCTGTGTGATCAGTGCCAGTGTGTTGAATCTGTGAAGCATATTATTTCTGAATGTCCTCATCCTAATTATATGCGTAATTTATGTGGTGTTCCCGATAATATATAGACAGCTCTTACGGACAAATTAGATAAAACCTTAAAATTTCTTAAGTAAATCAATATGTGTTTATAAGCTGTAGACCTTAATTTTCATGTTTGTAATTAATTCCATATTTATTTAAACCACCAATGACCCAAGTGGTTGACGCAGTTTATGTGAAAAATAAAAAATAAAAAGGGGAAGGATTATCATGATATCGGATAGTCAACCAGTCATTACTGAGTAATCAGTTCTGGAATAGTATGGAAAAGTTTAGGAGAACTTTCTGGAATAGGCAAAAACAGCTCACCTCACTGTGGTTTCCGAGATACAGTGGAGAAGAGGAAAACGACATGACAGATGAGCTGGAACAACATTTTTTTACAAACGTCAAAAAATGACAAGGTTCGCGCATTGACAACAATATATGTCATCCATACAAGTTAAAAATGGTGCACCACTTGTCGGATAACGACCCCGACAGAAGACTCGAATTATGTGAATGTATGACAAATAAACTTAGTTAAAACCCACATTACACAAAAACAATTTGTTTTAGTGACGAAAGTACTTTTTTCCTCAATGGAAATGTGAATACACAAAATGTAAGGTATTGGAGTTACACAAATCCTCACACCTTTCGTGAACAACATACCCAATTTCCAGAAAAAGTCAATGTTTGGGCAGGTATTTTGGGAAACCACATAGTTGGTCCTTTCTTCCTGAATTCAAATTTAAGCGGTGAAGTGTATCTGGAGATGTTACAAAATGCAATTCAGCCGTTAATTCTTGAAATTCTGGAAGGTAATCCAGATGAATTTGACCATCTGGAAATAACATTTCAACAAGATGGTGCTCCTGCACATTATTATGGTGCAGTAAGACTTTACCTGGATGAAGAATATCGAGGTAGATGGATCGTCCGGCGAGGTCCTATAGAATGGCCACCTCGGTCACCAGATCTGACACCATTTTTTTTCTATGGGGGTACTTGAAATCCAAGGTTTATACTACGGCACCAGATAGCATTGGCGTTTTGAAAGAAAGAATTATTGAAGAATGCAATTCAATTTCAGCTGACACATTCGAACGAGTACGACAAGAGTTTACTTATAGGATGTATTACTGTCAGGAAGTAGACGGAGCACATTTCGAACACTTGCTATAAGAATCCATTGTTGATATTTGATTAATTAAATTTAAAAAAAATAATTTCAATAATTTTGGTATTTATTTAATTTATCCGTCAAAATTAGTTCAAACCCAAACAAAATTAATATGGCTATGTAGCCAATGTCAATGCTTTTCGAACGAGATATCACTTGCCATAAGGTCCTATTAAAAATTTTTGGCCAGAGTGGCACTGTGACGTTATCTACTACTATTACGTCACCTGTTACCATTCGTAGAGAAGTTTACAACACTTTATTTTCACCCTCCAAATTTTATTAATGTAAGTGTAGCCGTTCAAAAGGTACGAGGGGGGGAGGGGACTTTTGAATAGCACTGTATAGAAGATCTGAGACAATCCATGATACTCATGGAAATCCAGGGTTGGGATGAGGCACTGTAGATATTCTTACCTTGCATGTAGACCCTATGTAGAATGTAAAAAGTTTCTGCTCCCATATGTTAATGATATACAGAGGGATTGGGAATTTTGACTGATATTTCTTTTGATCATAACTTTTGAATGATGATTTCGATCTGGTTCATTTGTCACACTACTATTACCTAGTTAACTGTTTTATTTAAAGTGGAAAAAAGTTAATGCCGGTCTTAAAAAATAAGTTCGTTCTGTACGTTGTGTAGAAGGAAATCTTTCCAGCAAAAAGTTAGATTATGTTGTCTATGGGTCGTTGGTCATCTTTGATTTACTTGAATCCTCTCAATTTATCTAGAGGAAACTTTTTACAAAAATCATTTGCCTCCGCTGAATTGTCCATGGAAGTTATACCTCCATTACTTCCATGGACAATTATGGACATCTTATCCAACTTAGATAGTTTAAAAATTTGAATTAATTTCTTACAGTTTTCAGATATCAATCCAAAAAAATATTTGATTGTGGTTCTCTTACTTTCATAGTAATATTTCTCTTTTCAAATAAAATGTTGATAAAGTTGAAATAGGCATTAGATACAAGCTGCATTATAAATTTTTGTTACCCACTTTTTGACACTTTCATTATTTTCAAGTCCATAATCATATACATAGATATATGGATTCCATTCAACTAATACAGAGTAATGTAGGAGCAAGTGGGGCAATAGTATATTGTAAACCTGGGCGGTAAAGTGGCATTTTTCAGACCGAAAGTAGATATCGCCGAGCCTGGCCACTTCTTGAGGCCTGGAAAAGTACACAAAATTTTTTATCCTACACAATGTATGTATGTGTGACCTACATAATAATTGTTGGTGATATTTCATATAAAAATTGTATTAACCTTACACATTACATTATTTCATCTGATTCAGGCTCCATAACTTCAAAAGAACTTCAAAATACGACAACTTATAATTGAATTTGCAGACATTGACAACTCTAACAATTTATTTTTATACTGACGGAGAAATGAAGAATGATTATTATAAATGAAAATTTAACAAGCAGAGAACTTATATAAGGTTCCAAAAAGGCGCGGGGGGAAATGAACATTGTAGTCACACTTCCCCTTCTTAAAAACAACCTTTTAGGGATATAAACTTTTTATATGTTGAAGATTAAATGAAAAAGTTGAAGTTTTTGAATATGCTGCTCTATAAAAAGAAATCCAAATCATTTAAGAAAATTACACCACTTGACCCCAACAATATCATAGTCCCATTAATTTAGAGCATATATCCACGTACAAACACTAAATCATATCCGTTTAATAATCTATATATCCAAGTGAAATTCTCCAATAAATTTCATTCTTGTCTAGTACTTCATTATTAGTACCACACAATGGATACCATTAATTATTCATTAGTATTTTTATTAGCGAGTTTGTTGGTTTTAACGCGATGTGACCAATCAGCTGTTGAAGTAGTTCAGGATATTTACAAGACTTGCCTTAAGGATTTCAGTATTTCTTGTGTCAAGCCCAAAACTCTACAATGGATGGACGGTGCTTTAGAAAGCAATGTTATTCGGATTACAGATGATTTGTCGCTTCAGAAGAAATATAATCCTGAAATTGAGGTAAACAGCAGTTGAGATTTCAGTTTAAATATCCCACTAACATTTAAATTTCTCACAAGTTGAGCAGCCATCCATATTAAAAGCTTTTAAGTGTTCAGCACTCCAATATGAGACCAGACCAGATCTTTCTTTCCATTATTTTAACCTTCCAGTGTAACCCTTAGGAATATATTGTGTGTCTTCAAAATTGTTTCTTCCTGATTTGTTCATATCATCAGTTTATTTTACAGTTTACAGCACCCAATCTTGAAATCTTCTTACAAACACAAAATTTACCAGCTGATTTTAGTGAGTTCTTCGGGTTTTCTCTTTTCTTTGTGGTGAAACATTTAAAAATCTTGGGATACGATCTAGTGAACATCTTAGTTGCTTCACAAATAAACATCCAGATAAGTTAAATAATACAAAACATATAATATTTTCAGGAAGGAAAAGGGGATAACAAAGATATTTTGGAGAAGTTTGAGGATTTTTTGCAGTCTCACAACGTAGTAGCAAAAGCTCCGGCACTTCTCCGACCTGATGGACCTTTAAAACAATACATTCCTAGAAGTTTCCAAGCTACAGAAGCATCTGTACCACTTGCAGCTACCGGTATGTTGAAACGACAACTTTATAAATACTTCAATTATTATTATTATTTTCATTTCAGGTCGATCATCAAAACTGATTAAGCGAGTTATATTCCCATTTTTACTGGGTCTAAAATTCAAAACAGCCCTAATAATTCCTTTCGCTTTGACATTAATAGCATTGAAAACCTGGAAGGCTTTAACTCTGGGTCTACTCTCACTGGTACTTACTGGAGCTATAAGCATTTTCTCCAAACTATTGGCACCAAAAGTACGTATATAAATATACTGTTAAGTTGATTTTAAATTAAACTTTTTATTTTGCAGGTACCAGCCTATGAAGTAGTTCACTTACCTCATCACGTTGACCATCACGTGGGTTATCATCATCTTGACGTTTTACCTGCACCAGCAGTACAAGCCTTACCTTATGGTCAACCGCTTTACGTTGCTAGAGATTTAGGTCAAGATTTGGCATACAGTGCTTACCGCAAGTGATTGTCTTAGGTTGTTGATTGTTATTTATTTGTTTATTTATTTATTTATTTATTAAAATAAATTAGATTATTTAGTTTTTTAATTTCATTGTTGAAAAAAAATACCCAAGCTTTCAACGAAACGTTATATAAAGTGGAATTTATAATCAAAGTTTCGAGTGTATGAGAAAAGTTGAACCTTTTCGTGATTGAATTTGAAAGATATGTCAATGAAGAGCATTGGAATATTTATTAGATGTCAGTATGCCTGCAGTATTTGGAAATACCAGTAAAATTTAGCACTATAGTCACCTTTTTGGATATTGAAAGAGCTTTCAACTACGGCATTCTTCAATCTCTGTACCAGGCAGTGAACAGAATAGAAGCATGAGTAGCACTACTTGTTAACAACTGAATTGCGATTATAGTACAGTATCAGATGAATTAGTGACTGATAGGCTAGAAGGTGAGTAAACCAGCTTTTACGCTAGGTTTCCATATAGAGGGTTGTTTTTTCTCTTCTGTAGGTCTCGGCAGGAGCTCAGATAGCTCTAAACAAGAAGAAATTCAAATTATTTTATTCGAAATTTATTTCAATAAGATCGCCCAAAAAATGGTATAAGCATCTCGAACGTTAAGGGTAATACCGGTCTCCAGCAAAATTGACATTGCAGCATTGCTGTCCACCGATAAGCAACCATTACCGTTTTTAATACTTATTATACTATTTTTTTATTGGTGAACCATTTTACCTATTTAAAGCACGCCCGAGCGTGTTTAAATCGAACTTTAAAAAACGCGCGTTTTAAAGTTACCGTGGCAACATCAACAACTCGAGAAACGAAGTCTAAATCTGACAGGAGTAGTTTGTAACGTCAAAACTTTTATTCGAACAATATTTAGTAATGTCAAATTTATAAATTAAAATGGAAAGTGCCGTTGGTATTGTTTGAAATATTACATCATATACATCACGAATTCAACCATTTGACATTTAGTTCGTATATCCATCTATGATTTCCATCTCTTGTTGTTGTAGTTATAGACCAGTATTTATAATTTCAAAGTGCACCAATAAAAAAAATAGCGTAAAGTATTCGTGGATAACTGGTCTTCAAAACACTGGCTCTATTTCGAGCACTCCTGCTTCGCCGCGTGTTTTAAAGACCTTAATATCCACTTATACTTTAATATACTAATTTCACATTTTACCAGAGATGTGATCTACTATGAATGGACCTTAATGAAATTGGACAACAAAGTTTTGTAGTCTTAAATCGAAAAATCGCGCGTGTTTTAAAGAACTTTTTCTACTGCCGTGTGTAAATTACGTACGTTAGACACATTTTCGAGTGCGTAAAACTTTATTTTACGCACTAGTGCGTAAAGAGTTTTACTTTACGCACTAGTGCGTGAAGAAAAAATTCCAATATGTATGTAGTTATAGATATCTAGTCTCATAAAAATATAGGTTTAATAAACGAATATTAGATCTAAGTTTTTTTCATGAATTGGAGATAGAAACCTATAGAATTTGGTAAAGTAACCTAATAAGTACTGGAAATAATACGTTACATATGCATAAGTTGGCGGTGAGTGACTGACATTTCTTTGTGAATTGAATCTGACATTTAAAATTTAAATTGACATCTTCCGACTATACCTAGGGTAAGCAATTGTATTTTATATTCAAGAATTTAGAAAACTAAGATGTTATTTTGCAACTCCTTAGAGCAGGCTAAAGGATTATATTATTATATGAGAAGTTTTGAAATTCGAAGAGGTAGTTTCAAATAACAGATAATTCAATGAAAAGAAATTACTTTCCGGGTTTGACCATACAAAATTATACAAATTTCACCATCAACTATAATTTTGAATAAAATTATTTAACAGTTTAGAGATGGGATAGTTGAGTGTTATCTTTGTTTTACTAACCATAGTTACTTTACTTGTATTCTTTAAATATGTGCAGTTGTAGAAAAAGTATAGTGTGCAACATGTGGGGAATGTACTTTTCTCACTCGTGTGTTTCCGGCACTCGCCCTTCGAGCTTGTGCCTCAAACTTCCACACTCGTGAGAAAAGTTGAGCTTTCCCCACTCTTTGCACAATATACTATTTCCTCTCGACGTTAGCTCGTCATATCCAGATCTTTTGCTGTATCATTCATCCATTCAACGTTATTGCTTGATTTATTTATCAATCTTCTCAACAGAAATTTGGAGGCTCCTTCAGTATCGTCAGCAAATGTTGCTATCGTATTGAGAACCAATTCAGTGTATATCAAATTAAGTTCTTGAACGACTTTCATGGATATTTTTAATTTTTTTATGTTTCTAGAACAGAATGGAACTTCGCGTCTTAAAACAATTGTAATAAATGTTAATTTATTATGAATAATTTTTTTGTGTTCGGTATCCGTATTCGCAACAATTTCACTAACTTTGATGCACCTATAAGTGGGCCAGCCCAAATATTTCGTTGCTTTAATAAGGAGAAGTACTGAATACCAATACAAGCGTGCAGTGTTTCACCTCGACAATATTGATATGCATACTATGACAAGCTCCGGTTTCCTATAATTGAATTTGTTCACCTTATAAGTCCTGAAAGGTTTTTAGTTATAGAGGTATATAAAACTAATAGGGATAGTTTTTCATGTTCATTCATTAGTAGATTATTTACAATGACGGGTTTCAAAATTTGTCTCGTTTTAGTTCTGGTGTCTTCCACTTTGGCTTCTCCGATTGCTAGCGAAGAAAAAAATTCAGATTTTGAAGATGATCCCATTGGATACGTCCAGGATACTATAGCTGACTTTTTCGATAATATTTTGAGTCAGGATGATGCGCAAGTATGTAAAATTTTTTATTAAGAAATAGATTAGCTTGGTTCATTTTAAAATACTATTTTTGAATTACTTTAGACTGCTGACGACGTTGAAATTTATCAAAATGGTGCAGAAATTGATGACATCGAAAGCAGAAATTCGAATTATGAAGAAAAAATCGAAAATTATATAAAAACACATAATGCTACTTTTGAATTGCCTCTTCTTGGTACAGTTACGCTCGACACAAAAAATTTGGACAACGAACAGCTCGGGCTGAGCATCAATTATGGTGCAAGCGGAGTTGAAGAAGGTAGGTCAAAATTTTTTTAAAAATCTATCATATTCTTCAACTAATTTTCTTGGGGTCCAATTACATTGATGTATGTGTGTCAAAATAATGGTTTTGAAGTGAATAGTATTGGCAAGAAAACTAGTCTCGCTGAATGAAAACCATCTGGAAATGGGGCAGGGAGGGATTAGCAGAGCTGACCAAAAACTAGTCAAAAGATTCATTCTTCAGGCACAAAATACCGTATACACTATACACGACAAGGAGTGATTGTATTTTGATGGTGTTTTTGGGAAATAGGTGTATTGACAGTTATGTACCCAGACTTATTCATTCCTGTAGTAGGAGAGACAGGGATATTTACAAGAGTGGAATTATTAGGGCAGAGTTACATCATAGATTGTGTTAAATACCCTCACAAGCTTTCGTTTTGACATATCATTGACTAAACCCAGTCTTAAGAAGACCTAAACATGGACAAACAGCAATTTTAACCAATAAAAAAGACACTACCGATAATTTATTGGAAAACTTATTATCTCAAAACATCTAATAGACTATCTAACGATTTATTTCGAAAATAAAAGATATTTATAATAATTTATATTAAACTTCATTTTAATTCACAGGTAGAAAATCAAAATTGAAGAAGATCCTCACTCCAATTTTGACGATCTTTCTTTTGAAAGGAATGACTTTGATACCTTTTATCCTCGGAACAATGATGTATAAGGCATGGAATGCACTGACGCTTTCAATTATTTCATTCGTTGTGTCGTCTGCATTGGCAATTTTCCAATTGTGTAGGAAAATTGCTGAGAATAATGCTCAGGCTCATCTTGCTGCACATGCTGCTTGGGATGAACATGGATTGAAGCACGCTAGAAATTTAGAAGTGAGCCAAGAAGCTCAAGAATTGGCTTATTCGGCATACAAGAAATAGTACAAATTTTTCGTTTGTTTATTTATTTATTTATTTGTACCTAGTCAATAAAAAACAATATGGAAAGTATTCGTATTTTCATTTATTCTTTTATAATTTTTTTGTTTATGTTTGAAGACATTTGGCTGAATACAAGTTCAACTGGTTTCACCATATTTATTCCAAAAAAGATTATTTAGAGCTGCAAATTTTCAGTTTAAATCTTCAAAATCTTCTATTGTATTGATATGTTCTAATTTTATGAGCAGTCTAGCCTAAAATATTAAATTTTTACTCAAAAATGACTACTGAATATCAATTTCCTATCCGTCATCTCGATCAACTTTACTTACTACTAGTTTCAATACTTGAAAGCATGTAGGTATGAGGTTCAAAAGGTGTGAAAATATGTCCTCTTAAATTGAAAAAGACAAATACTTATACACCTACATAATATTGGCCGCAACTATGTAGGCCAGACATATAGGAATGTTAAAATTAGATACACAGAATATTTAAGCTCAGATTAAAGATTATAACACAAACTCGGTACATTTAAACTACTGAAAGCATAGATTGATTATATAAGTTTTGACATAAAGGATTTTAATTTCAATACGACATTCTTCTTCACAACTAATGTAGAATTAAAATTATTTTATACATTTTTTACTACTGGTATTCCCTTTTAGTATTCAATTTTGCATTTGGTCGTTCAAAGGGTGCCCTGAAGGCATAAGGTATACCACAGAACGCTTTAAGCCCTACAAAGAGAGTTGTCGATATTAGCAACAAGGAGATTATGTAAGTTGATAATGACGATGATGATGATTTAATATAAAGTCATCTCCTTCATAACTATTTAAAAAAATAGCGATATTTTGTCTACTATAGTTTCTATAGAAACTGAATTATGCACATTTTCCTATTGCGAGAATTTCCGTCTGAAAGATACTGGGTGAGCTTCCCAATTGACAACCCCAGTCTGGGCTGGTCAAATGTAGCACAAAATTGAATTGATTGGTCATCTCATGAGAACGATTTAATGTACTATGTATTTTTAAATACTTCGACTCAGTTTTTCCTTGATTCGTTTCAACTTTCTACCTTTTTCCTGTATGTCCCTCCTTCCTTCCTGTTCGATTTAAAGAAGAATCCACTATATGTGTCGTTAGTGCTACATAAAAACGAATTTTAAATATATGAATTAGTATTCAACGCAGACGCACTTTCGATTACAAAGGTATTAAAAGCGGACTATCCCCAATATAATTTCATTTAGTTTTTAGAGTCTGTCTTCAATACACGATGTCCTTAAAGATTGTCGTGGTATTCCTTGCAGTGAGTGCTACTGCTGTTTTTGGCGATGAGAAAAATGATAATTCTCTTGCGTTTTGGAAAGGAACGATTCTGGACTCACACATTGAAAAAATAAGGATAGCATGTACGGAAAAGGATCATATAGCCTGTTTTCAATACAACGCGTTTAAATTTTTGGATGGGATTTTCAAAAAGGACTATTTTGGGGTGAGTTAACTCTTTGCAAAAAATTTGTTTTTCACGTTACAATAGTAAGAGCTAATGCCCTGTAGTGTGGAAATGAAAATGTTTTTGCTTTCAAAAGTGATAAAATTTTACAAAAGAATTGTGAATGTGCAGTAGTTGTGTAGATGTGCAGCTATTGAGTTGTAGATGTATTAGAGCGATGGGAACATATCTTAAATCTGTGCCAATTTATTTATGTTGACAAACAACTTGATACTAACACAGTAAAAAACTTATTGTCGAATTGATTATTCTATTTCAGTTTGGTGACTCGGTGGAAGTAAAACCCAATGATTATGGCTCCAACGAAGTTTCTTCAAGATCGCATGGGAACTTAGTGGACAATATTGAAGACTATATAAAAAAACACGATGTTACATTCAAGTTACCTGTAATTGGAGATGTGACGGTTGATTCCACTAGTTTAGATAATGAAGAAATTGACATTAAATGGAATTTTTCATCAGGAAGAAGCTTAGAAGGTACTCAATATCATTTAGGTTAATAAAGATGAAGATAAATGGCAATACCGGTATCTATATTTTGTTGCTGTGACTTTAAAATAGCATCAATAACTTCTATCAAGAAAAAACATCGAGATTGACAATTTTTCAGTATTATATCCACAAAATTTGTTGAGGATGATTATTTGACCCAAAAAATACCTTTCTTTTATAAAATGAAAATAATTCAGCTCACATGCTAATAAACTAATATAGAATACTTATTTTCAGCTCGCAAGAAATCCAAAACAAAGATAAAGAAAATCCTCAACCCAATCTTGATCTTCTTGCTTCTTAAAGCAATCACGTTGGTACCACTTGCTCTTGGAATTTTAGGTTACAAAGCTTGGAACAGCCTCTCGCTATCTTTTATTTCCTTCATTATATCAACTGGCTTAGCCATCTTCCAGCTTTGTCAGAAATTGGCAACCGATCACGCCCAAGCACATATAGCAACGTCAGGTCCATGGGAATCAGTTCCTTCTAGTCACTGGGCAAGAAGTTTGGATGATGAAGATGTACAAAAAATGGCTTATTCTGCGTATGCTTGAGATAGTTGGGGAACAATTATGAATCATCTGTGTTATATTTATTGAATAAAATGTTTTACCAAACAAGAGTGGATTTTGGAAAATGTCATGACTCCATTTGGAGGAGAACAAATGATTTTTTACAAAAACAGACAGTGGCAGTCAATTCCTCGTCCCAAAAAATCCATCTAGACGTATTTTGAGCATTATTTATGGAGAAAACATTTTCTTTGTCTAAAATTTTGACGCAAGGAGTAGGTATGGAAATATTTAATATAAACTGGTTCTGCTAACTTTCTTATTGATGAAAATAATGTAGAATTCTCCGCTGAATCGATTGCTGAAGACTAGAACGTTCTATCTTCCAAATTAGCCGAGTTATGGGTAATTTTGGTTTTGAAAAGTGGATTTTCGAAAATTTCATGACTCCATTTGAAGGAGAAAAAATGATTTCACACAAAAACATACCGTGGCAGTCAGTTCCTTGTCCCAAAAAACCCCTCAAGACGGAGTTTGAGCATTTTTTATGTAGAAAACATTTTTTTTGTCACAAATTTTGCAACAAGGGGTAGATAAAAGTAGGTATGGAAATATTTAATGTGAACTGCTTTCTGCTAACTTCCTTATTGCTTGGAATTATGGGCTTAAAATACACTGGAATATGTAATATTTCCCGCTGAATCGATTGCCAAAGACTAGAACGCTCTATCTTTCCAATTATTAGCCTATTTATGAGTATTTTTAGTGAAAAAGTGGATTTTCGAAAATTTCATGACTCTATTTGGAGGAGAAAAAATTATTTCATACAAAAACAGACTGCGGAATTCAATTTGTCGTCCCAAAAAACACTTGTAACGAATTATAAGCATTTTTTATATTAAAAACATTATTATTGTCGAAAATTTTGAAGTTCCATGTGGCATTACTTATTCTTTTTTCTCCTATTTTTTGGGAATCAAACCACAATAATGTTTTTTATTTCGACGTTTCGGTAGCGTTCCTGCTACCGTTGTCAAGATTAACTAGAAATAAAATAATTTTTGGTGCCTATCTGAAACAACGAATAAAATATGACAACTAGACAACCAATAATATTTTGAAATTTAAGACTACAAAACTTTGTTGTCCAATTTCATTAAGGTCCATTCATAGTAGATCACATCTCTGGTAAAATGTGAAATTAGTATATTAAAGTATAAGTGGATATTAAGGTCTTTAAAACACGTGGCGAAGCCGGAGGGCTCGAAATAGAGCAAGTGTTTTGAAGACCAGTTATCCACGAATACTTTACGCTATTTTTTTTATTGGTGCACTTTGAAATTATAAATACTGGTCTATAACTACTACAACAACAAGAAATGGAAATCATAGATGGAAATAAGAACAAAATGTCAAATGGTTGAATTCGTGTTTCAAAGTTCTATTTAAACACGCTGAGGCGTGCTTTAAATATCTAAAATGGTTCACCAATAAAAAAAATATTTTATTTCATGACATTCTAACGATATGATAGTCTACTAGAAATGGAATCCAGTGAAATGCACGTTACAGGAACGGTTTTTATTGGGATAGCGCTTATTTTGGAAATGTAGTTAATAAAACGTGTTTGTTGTTACTTTTTTATGATTATTTTTGTTTTCAAAATATGTATAACTCAGTTTGGTGATTTAGTGTATTGAAGTGTGTATCGATTGACAACCATTCCAATGATAAGTCATAAGAAAACCTGGATAAAAACTTATGATGCTATCCTGATAACGCAGGTAATTGATTATTGGAAATTTCTCTTTCTAATATTGGTAACGAAATTTGACTACATTCGGCTGAAATACTAGCTACACATTTATCTGCATTTAGTTGTATTAAAGACTTTCTTTGATTTTTCGTCTTTTATTATTAGGCTCTTTCAATATTATTTTTGTCGAATCCCATTGAATTGTATGCCCCTCTTCCCAAGCATGTTAACAAATACCTAGCTTAAAGAATTCCCTATCTTTGATATATTATGTCGAAAACATTTTTTTGGTCGAAAATTTTGAAGCAAGGGATAGGTATGGATATATTTCGCCATATAAATTCAGCTAATTCCCTTATTGTTCGGAATTATCAACTCATGATGCACTGGAATATGTAAAAATGTTTACTGAATCGATTGATCAATACTAGAACGTTCTCTTACCAATTAGTCGAGTATCTTTTGTTCTGAAAAGTAGATTTTCGATATTTCCATGACTCTATTTTAGGAAAAAAAAATAATTTCATTCATAATTTATATTTCGAAATAAATATTTACAATAAATATCTTCTTAACATCCAATTCACTGTTGTTGAGCATATCCAGCGTACGCCATCTGTTGAGCTGTGTCCGACCTATCATGGTGATAGTGGTGCAAATGTGGATCATAAGCTTGATGAATAATTTGAGGGGGTTCTGGTGTCGCCTTCGCGCAAAATTTCCATATAGCAATTGCTATGGAAGAAATAAACGAGATGAAAGACAATTGAGACGCGTTCCAAGCTTTTATTCCTAGAATTCCCAAAGCTAATGGGATCAGGGTGAGTGCTTTAATAACAAGGAAGATCAAAATTGGAACGAAAAGTTTCTTCAGCTTGCGTTTCTTCTTACCTTTACGAGCTGGAAAATAATACAATATTATTTTATTAAAAATATAATGAGATGCAAAAAGATAATACCATTCTAGATATATCAGCTTTTAGCATCAAAAGAGCTTAAGAATCTACTGAATACTGAATAAACAGATGGGAAATCCATTAAATCTATGTAAAATCTATGTAAAATCTATGTAAAATCTATGTAAAATCTATGATAAATCTATGTAAATCTATGTAAAATCTATGTAAAATCTATGTAAAAATACCTTCTACATCAGTTCCAAATTTCAGTTTGATATTCATTTCATCATTATCCAAGTTCTTTCCTTCCAGCGTTACTTTACCGAGGATTGGTAGATCAAACGTAGCTTCATGACTTTTAATATAATTTTCTATGTGTTCTTCTATTCCACCACCATTACTGCTTCTCCCTGTTTCTATTTCGTTGCTTTTGATTTCAACGTCAGAACCAATCTACAAAACAGTTACATATATATATTTTCCAGAGTTTTAAATTTTTTCATTGAAAAGTACTGGATTATGTCTAAGTTGAGCACTCAGAAATTGAAAAACTAAACACTAAATTACACAAAAAACAATTATTACTTGCAAAAGCTGCTCCCACTCATTCTCCTCCTTCACTTCCTCTGGTCGTGGACTTCCAAAAACTGCCCCAACTAAAACGAACAACACAAAAATTCTCCCCATTTTTCCACTTGACTGACCCGATCGACTGACAGCCAGGAAATATGAATGAATTTTTTGTACCCTTTGGTTTTTATACCGCCATAAAGAAAGCACTTTCTTCGATATTGTCATTGGCAGAGCGCTTCAAAAATTTCATGTACGTCCAACACACTCGAAATGAATACTGATTTTTATTGGTAGCTTATAGAAAATTGCAGTCATGGAAGTATTTAGTGTGATATTAGTAGAGCAAATGGTTTATGGTGTTATGTATGTTATTATTCCACCTACATTTTTATAAGGGTCACTGGAGTGAATAGTATACCATTAAATGATATTTTTGGAATGATTAGTATGCATACCAAGGTCGCATGATAAAATAACATTTACGAAAGAAATAGTGGCAATATATATTAATTCACATTGTGTTCTCATAAAGGCTGAGGCAACTTGGTATATGTGCGGCTTCAAGGTGTAGGAGTCGGAATTGTAGGGCTAAAACAATAATCTAAGGACGTCAGACAATTGAGATCCTCACAGATAGCCAAGCTACACTGAAGACTCTTCTCCGTAGACATCAATTTTAAGCCACTATGGAATTGCGAAAGAGATTGTTGAGGAAAGGCCAAACAAGGCTCATAAATGCCATTATTTCGACCAGAAATCTTCTGCAGCAACGCAAAATGGAGTCGCAAGCTTAACTGAATTTACCTCATACATAAAGGAAAAGTATTTTAATCAAATGAAAGTATTTGAATGTAAAGGACGATGATCTTGAGTGAAGACAAAGCGATTAACATCAGGTGAATTTATTTTAGATTTTCAGCGAATTTTAACAATGTTACTTTCGCTAAACACAAACTGAATACAATCTATAGCTTGGAATTATTTTAAACAAAACGCTTAATAATTTTCCATATTTTGATGCAGAGCTTCGTCATCCTAATAATTATAGGTTCGTTCCAACCTACTTTAAAACATCGTTTAGAAACCGTTTTGGAATTGTATTATACGCAGGCGCAAACTTTGCACTGTCCCAGAACTGATAGAGGCTGGAACGGTTTTAGGCGTACTTTATTATCGTTTAGCGATTGTTTTGTTTATGTAATAGTAACGGACAACAGACGAGACAAAAGTACTGGGTCAGTTCAAAATAAAAAATAGAAAGATATTCTCATTTTTAATTTTTGGTTGGTATAAAAGAAACTCCTCCATCATAACAGGATTCTTCCAATGTGCAGTGCCATTCTAGAATGGTTCTTCGCGAGGTTGGAACGAATCTTATACTTTCATTCAGTTATCTATGCAGGCAGCCAACGATGCAATTGAACAAACCCTACAAAATTCAAATAAAACAGAACACAGAGCCAGACGCTGCAAATGCAATACGCATTTATACAGATGGTTCAAAAATGAAAGAAGGCTCAGGATGTGGAGTTTACTCGAGAGCACTGAGCCTCAAGATTAAGTGGGGAATGGGAAACAATACCAGCGTGGTTCAAACAGAACTGGCTGGTATCTCAATTGCCACAAAAGAACTAACCAGAAGAGGAATTTCTGGAAAAAACATAACAATCTGCACTGATAGTAGACAAGCCCTATTAGCCTTGAACAGACAACGTGTTATATCGAGGCTAGTACTAGAGTGCCACCAAGATTTAGCTGACGCCTCGGCAGATAACAATATCATCCTGAGGTGGGTTAAAGGGCACGACAGGAGTAAAGGAAATCGCACTGCTGATTCTTTAGCCCGGGACGCCGCTGGACTAAAAATTCTAGGACCCAGTGACACCTACGGCATAACGACTTCGACAATTGCGGAACTAGCCAAACGTTACACCCATGCTCAATCCCTTAAGAGATGGGATGGAATCAAAGGATGCAGTCTTGCAAGGATCACCCTGGGCGACCCTGGAAAGCTGGGCAGAAGAAATATTTGGCGATGACCAGGAAAAGCCTACGTTTAACAGTAGGATTTCTGACTGGTCACTGTCAACTAAGGAAACACCTCCATACTATGGGGTTAGTGGACACACCTCTATGCAGGATGTGTGAACAGGAAGATGAAACTGTCAGGCATGTCTTATGCGAGTGTCCGGAGTTATCGTCAATAAGAGAGTGTGTGTTCGGTGAGTCTTGGCCTACACCTGCCGATATAAAGGAGATGTCTCCCATTGACCTGTCCACCTTCCTGAGAAGGACAGGATGGACAATGACCTAGGAGGACAACTCCTCGGGAGGATGTACAATGGGTCACATGTGGCCTAAGTGCTGTGAGCCTACACACTCACCCTGCCCACTCTACAGATACAGATCTATTAAAATAAACAATTTCAATTCAAGACAATCGAAGACAGGTGATTAGACATATTATACACCTTTCATCATGTCTTTGACAAGACTAGCAAATTGTCAAATCTGTTGTACCTATATTTTTGTCTTCCGCCTTCATTGAGTAAAAATACGCTAGATATAAATCTCCCAGTACTCAATCGATCTTTGCTTCTATTGACCCAATCTTTATCTGCCAACCAAATAAATGCTGGTTTAAGTCAATAATGGCTTGTCAGTTTGCAATTATTTAAGTGTTAAGTTTATCTGCATTATTTGAAAGAATCCTCAAGGTAAGGCAACCCCTCAAGCTGTCCATCTACAGCACTTTTTCACTTGGACCGGATCCATGACTAAAAATCTCTTTAAATCTGGAAAATCGAGGTCACAGATCAGATGTACTGCAAAGCAAGGGCTTAAGACCATTTTCCAAGTCCCTTCACAGCTGAAAGTAGGAGCCTTTCTGGACTGCGACAGTTCCATAACTGGAATTTTTACTGGATACTGCAAGCTGAGCTTCTTTTTGAGCTACTGTGCTGCTGAACGAGTCGGCCTACAGATACTAGGAGCTGAGTTTCTGTGCCTTGTGTCAGTAGATATTCTAATCCTCCACATAACTTCCTTGTGAAGATTCAGCTTGGAGGAGTAATATAGCTTGTATTAAGTTACAAAAGGCAGTATTGCCGCAGTTAACGGTTCAAAAAAGCCTCTTCAAAGAAAAAAAAGGTAGAACGTGTCGCGGGACACACGGTAGGAACTTAGTTCCTTTTAAGCAAAAATTATATAATACATCTGACGTTATAGATAAACAATAAGCATATTCCTCGGTGGTCGAGTAGTAAGCAAACCAGACTCTCACGCGGTAGACCCCGGTTCGATTCCTCGTGAAGAAGTTTTTTTTTAATTGTTAATTTTATTTTTAAATAATTATTCTGCTTGATATTAATAACGACAACAGGTAGACCTTTGAAATATTTAGCAGGATATTCATTATTATAGATAATAGTACGGTACCCTTCATGAGTGAGTCCGACTGGCAACATCCACTTATAACAGCATCGTATATTTAAAAAGGGAAACCGTAGCATTATACAAATTGGACATTCAAGAACTGTAGATACGTTTACCACAAAAAAATTAGTGGAAACATAAAATTGAATTGTTCAATTTTTAATTTGAAGCTATATTATAGTTTATAGAAATTCTTATTTTCTAGATTTTTTCTTAAATGGGTCGTAGGAAAAATATGCTGTTCGACTCGTGTGGATTGTCCATATCGCACTTGAACGATTGAGCACTCCACTTACGGCGTCGTGCTCAAACTTTTACATTTAAAAACAACCTGCCAAATGTCAAATCAATTTATCCATCCATTTTAAAGTTATCGAATTAAAACATTCAAGTTTTCAAAATTCCAAAACCCTGTACTTCGAAAAGTAAATGTGCTAGACCCCTCAATCCTCATATTATTTTGTCCAATTTTACGAGAGGAATCTACATGCAAACGTTGTAATTACTCTTAACGTTCGAGATGCTTATTTCATACCATTTTTTGCGCGATCGTATCGAAATGAACGAAATGTCAAAAGTGACATTAATACTTCTCGATCAGTTTAAAATATATTTTGCATTTTGGTGAAATTGTCTGAACGGTAAGTAAATCACTTACCGACGTGTTAAACTTAGAAACCAGTAAACACAACCTACCGTCCTGACAACCGATGCTGTGAATAACCAAATAAAAACAATCGCGCAAAAAAAATCATGAAAATAATAGTAAAAATTTATCCGAACAAATTCAAGTAGATCACCAGCACTGCGAATACCAGCTTTGCATAGAATTTTAATGTAGCATCGGTGGTTCAGTGGTAGAATGCTTGCCTGCCACGCGGGCGGTCCCGGGTTCGATTCCCGGCCGAAGCATATGAATCGCTGCTTCGTAAACAAGAGAAATAATCAGGAGAGAGCACACGCACGCAAGCAGGGCACATAAAGAAGCAACGTAACATAACGTGACGTAACGGTCAGATCTTTTGCGTCGCGACCCACGGTCGCTCAAACCTAACCTGACGTAAAGAACTAAAGTTCCAATAAAGCAAACCAACTTTCCAATTTGACGATGTTTTTGGATATGTTCTTCCGATACACAGTTTGATTTTTAAATCACGTATCATCAGGAACTTAAATCTCTAATAAGTGTTCACTTTCTTAACCTAGATAAAGGGCACTAGGGACAATAAAAAGCGTTTTTTTAGTTTCCAGTGATAGCTGACTTTCTGGGAGAGAATTTCGTTTATTATGGTAATAAGAAACAATGTATATATATATTTTAATAAATAAATAAATAAATATATTACATCTAACACACTATTTCTGAGGAACATAACCATTGTAAGCTAGCGATTGACTATCAGATCTGTCTAATTCCCAGCCTGCTTGTACAATTTTAGGTGGTTCAACATTATTAATCGTACTGAAGAATTTCCAGAAAGCAATAGTAAGAGTAGCTGCGAAAGTGTAAAACGATATGTTGTAAATAGTCCAGGTAGTAAAGCCCATTGTGGAAACTGCCAATGGAAGTAAAACTACAGCTTTTATAACGATGAAAATCAATACAGGAAGGAAGAATTTCTTGAGGGTTTTCTTGATTTTTGATTTCTTGCGAGCTGAAATATAAAAACAGTCAATTATTTATTGAGTGGTTTTGAGCAAGATGTTTGTGTTGATAATTGATAGTTTTCTTCTGTTAACTATTTTACGTTTAGCAGCACGTACAGCTTCTGATGAATTAAACTGTATAACTACTAGTGGATTTAACTTTGTGGAAGTTACAGGTGACAATTGCACTTTTTTTTAAATCCAGTTTACTATTCAATTATTTCATTTGCAACAATAGATACCATTTCATTCACAAAGTTTCTTATCTTATTTAAACAACTCTATTTATAAACAAGCTTAATAAGATTCCCCTAAATTTTTTTCGTTACCTTCAACTTTGGTAGATGAACTATGACTTCTCGAAGTTCCGGATTCAGTTTTTAGAAATAAAGAATCTACAGCCTCTTCAACTTCCATCACTTTCTTAAGATTGTCCAAAAACTTTCCGTCTGCTTTTGTTGGTTCATTTTTGGATAGTTCATTTGAAGTCTGAAATCATAAATTCAAATTATTTTAACTAGCCTTTAGGGCTTTATTGTTGCCACTTCCAAGACCTAGGAGAGAACCGAATATAGTATTCTACTAGCATATAAGTAATGGCTCATATTCACTTAGGTGTTTGTCACACGCAATTTCGTGAATAATAACCATCATTATATGCTTGTGAGATAATATACTATAGTATGTACAAAAAGTACGAGGAGTAATAAACCCTAATT